>MU132295.1:0-17191 GCA_015039395.1 Ceratobasidium sp. AG-I | reverse complement strand
TTGACCGACTCGGTGTGCCCCTCGAACGGTTCAGCGACGAGAGCTCCACTGTGTGCGTCCCAGACACGGATGGTCTTGTCATAAGAGCCAGAGACGATACGAGTGCCGTCGGACGAGAAGGCCACAGAGCTGACCAACTCGGTGTGCCCCTCAAACGGTTCAGCGACGAGAGCTCCGCTGTGTGCGTCCCAGACATGGATGGTCTTGTCATCAGAGCCAGAAACGATACGAGTGCCGTCGGACGAGAAGGCCACAGACCTGACCGAGTCGGTGTGCCCCTCAAAAGGTCCAGCGACAACAGCTCCGCTGTGTGCGTCCCAGACACGGATGGTCTGGTCATCAGAGCCAGAGACAACACGAGTGCCGTCGGACGAGCAGGCTACAGACAAGACCGAGTCGGTGTGCCCCTCAAACGGCCCAGCGACGAGAGCTCCGCTGTGTGCGTCCCAGACACGGATGGTCTTGTCATAAGAGCCAGAGACGATACGAGTGCCATCAGACGAGAAGGCCACAGAACTGACCGAGTTGGCGTGCCCCTCAAACGGCCCAGCGACGAGAGCTCCGCTGTGTGCGTCCCAGACACAGATGGTCTTGTCATAAGAGCCAGAGACAACACGAGTGCCGTCGGACGAGAAGGCCACAGAACTGACCGACTTGGTGTGCCCCTCAAACGGTCCAGCGACAAGAGCTCCGTTGTGTGCGTCCCAGACACGGATGGTCTGGTCATCAGAGCCAGAGACGATACGAGTGCCATCAGACGAGAAGGCCACAGACATGACCGACTTGGTGTGCCCCTCAAACGGTCCAGCGACGAGAGCTCCACTGTGTGCGTCCCAGACATGGATGGTCTTGTCGCTAGAGCTAGAGACGATACGAGTGCCGTCGGGCGACTGTGCTATACAGGCAACGTCGTGCCCAGTATTCCACGTTGCCAGACACGATACATCTCTTCCTCCCACTTCTGATCCCTTCAGCCTCATTAACCCCTGCGTTCGCTTCCAGTACCGTAGTCTGACCGGCCGTTTTTCTGACCAAAATGGTATTGTCGACATATAGATGTGGGGTGTACTGCGAGATGCTGGGCTTAAGCCAAATGCTGCCACGAATCTGCTGGCATCGAGGGCGAGTTCAAGTATATCGTTTGCACATCCCGAATTCTGTGTTGTTTTATCAGAACCCACCACACATCAGCTCCAAAACTGGTTCACTCACCTGCAACCACGCATGAACTTGAACCAACATCTGCGCGCCTGTACGAATATAATCCGTCAGGTTGAGAACCTCAATCCAAAAAAGCAACCGATTTGACAGAAATTCCTCTAGCACAAAGTGAACGTCGTTTGGAGCCTTAACAAGCATCAAATGGTCTCCCCAGTAGCGGCAAGCATAGCGCAGCTCTGGCAAGATTGCCTGCTTGATCCTTTTCGGGAGATCAGGAATGTTCTTGTCAAGCACAAAGGAGGACTCGAGCTCGCATATGTTGAAGCGTAGCAAGTCCTGCATGGTGCCCAAGCAACCCAGAGCCAGACGCTGATTGTGGTCTGCGATACTGCAGCAAAGATCCCCAGAGCGCTCACGACTGATCATAAAATCGGGGAATGAGGCATGGAATGTAGAGATGAAACCGCTGCCTTCGGAGAGATGCAGTACGGAGCGAAGATGTTGGGCCGCATATATGATGTCCTGTTCGTCTTCCAACCCAAGCAATTTCGTCATCGTTGTGACACTCATTGGTTCTTTGGCGCATACCGCCGTGTCTAGCACTAGTCGAATGTTTCTCTTCTCGCTAGGATTCAGATCCTTATCCGTGAATGGGGCGTTGAGCACCGCTGTGTATAAATCGTTGATAGCACTGTGTTTGTTGGTGTCCGTCTTGGACGCCATAGACAACACGTCCTCGAGGCGCTGACGGAAGTTGACCGGTCGGCCTTTCGGATGGATGTAGCGCACGGCAGTAGCAGCGTAGATGAACAGTGTCCCAGCCTGCTTGGCGAGTTGCCTAATTTTCCCTTCAGGAAGAGCAATTGAGGCGAGTTCAGCCTCCAGAAAGGTTGTGATATCGGCCTGTACAAAAGATGCCTCGATCTCATGGAGGTGCAGCACAGAGCGGTAGTGCTTGTCCTTTGATTGAAATGTGTCGAATAGCCCAGGTTCTGGACGACAAGTGACGAAGAACTTGATGGGGAGATCTCTAGCATAGAGAAAAAGTGCGTCTAGGATACTCTGAGCCCCGTCGCGCCTGTCGCATTCGTCCAGCGCGTCGATCGTGATGACAATTCCCTCAAACACCGAATCCTTGACTTCGCAGAGCGGATCTCGTATCAGCTTCTCGAACTGCGTTTCGATCCTACGCACGCCGATCTCTTCGTCCTCGCCCATTTGTCGAATTAGTGCCTCGCGGTACGAGGGCAAGAGCCGTGCCAGTTGATGTGCAATGGTGGGTATGATCCTCGACACATCACGACTATCTGCGTCTGCGCGGGAGCAAAAGAAGCTCGCCCCAAGCCGACGATCGAGTTGCATCTCAGCGCAGAAGCTGTATGCTAGTGTGGTTTTCCCGGTCCCAGCCATGCCGTTCAGCCAGTACACTTTTGGACCTTTCGTATCGTTCGCCCAGCTTCGCATCTCTGCGAGGATTGCTTCACGAGTTCCGGGGGTACATGTACGCCGACCGACGACATCGGCCAAGCTTGAGTTGTACATCGCCTTCAGAGCTGCGTTTAGCTCCTTGAGGTGTGCATCCTTCAGGACCGTATGTTAGGTTGAGAAGTCTGTAAATTTCATATATTATCAACGTACCACGACGATTTTGTCCAGCACGTCGTTTTGGTTGTTCAGGATTTTGACGACCTCTTTGTGCTGAGAAAGGGTTAGAACTTCAGTCGATAACACCCAGTAGGATTGAACTAACCTGCAGCGCACGGCGCAGTTCATCAACGCGGCGATAACAGTCTTGTACGTCGACCACGTCCTGTCCTGCCTCGATGTGGCGCTTAAGTCCCGAGCGCCCTTGTTGTTCTTCCACATGCTTCCGGAGCTCGCTATAGTCTAGTCAGTTTCGAGAGCGCATTGCCCATAGGGAATTATCCTGCCTTGCCATAGCCTTTAGAGCCTCTGACATGTTGGAGGATGTACGGTCCCCCGGGTGTTCCTTGAATTCGTCGACCATACCTTGGAGGTTCGACGCCAGCTCTGCGTAGTTTTTCTGGTTCTGCGCGGCGTTCTGTATTCGTGACCAGGTAAGTGACATACGATAACGCACGAAATAAGATCACTTGCCTCAAATACGTCGACCACCCCTAGGAATCCGCCCACGGCGGATTTGAGAGGCGGAAAGGCATCTGAGCTCTTCTCTAACAACCTCAGTGCAGCCTTCAACCCAGACCACGCCTCTGCTCCAGCCTTTTTTGCCAATGCTAGGCTAGACTCTGCGTTGGCGGGTTGGTGGCCACCGGTGGCCACAGGCAAAGTAGTAGGTGCCGTTTGACTAGGGCTTGGTGATGGTTGGGATATAATAGCTGATTGGGAATGGGTAGCCGGTTGGGGGTGAACGGCCAATCCTGGTTCGTGAGAAGGCTGAGGTGGATCTTTAGGTGACACCTGGGGCGGAGGGGAGGGTGTGTGATGAGGGGTAGGCGCTTGGTCGTTGGGCTCAAATATGTTCTCGACACCATGGCGGACGCGCCTGATGAAACCGCGAATCCGTTTTGAAGACGGCATATCGTTGCGCTGTGGTGGTCGAGTTCGCGAGATATTTCAATACGAAGATATTTGTACATGCTTCATCCAGATGTTGCAGGCGTGTCTTTGATCAAAATCGTTCCTTGGTCCGAAGCGCTTAGATGCGCGCCTGTCCTAGAAACAGCACCGCACTCTGATTGGTCTATCACAACCAGCGATTGTAAGCCCACGGAGCGCAATACCAGACCTTCTGTGTGCCCACTAGTCCGAGCCCAGCTATACATCACAGCCTGAACGAACCAGGTTTGCAAAAGAAAATTCTGCCCTTGTATCATGAGTGTCTTTGATCTTTGTTACTTCTGAACACACATCGCAGAGTAAATCAGACGCGCACGGACCAGGGTTATTTTACCTCGTTATTTGTCTGGGTGTGAAGGGTGGTTGTGCCATCGTCTGGATGGGAGAACAGATACAAACATTACCCGACGCCGTGACGTTATCAAGACGTTACCGTTACAGCTCTCGGGGCGGCTGATTCTGACCACCATGTCAGAAACCCCCACGCTCAACAGTTCTGCTGAGGTTTCGCCACTTCTCTGTGTATTAGAATGGAGTGCAGAGGGTCTTGCGGAAGTTGACAGCTCGGATGACTCATTTGTTACTTGCAACTCAACAAACTCTGCCTGTGCTAGCTTACTGGATACCAAACAGATAGGGGCGAACACAATCAATGATGCGCCCGAGGTGATATTCTACCCCCATATCACTGCTTGGGCCGGGGATGATGCACCAGAAATCGATTGCTCAGATGACGTCCTTACCTGTCCCGAACTAGTTGGCTCGAGGCCTTTTCCTTGTTCTGGTAACAGCAACCTTCTTGTGGACATCCAGCCCAATTCAAGCAATGATGTAGAGCAGGCGACTCAGAGTACTGTACCAGACGTCAAACCATCATTTGCGGGTGAATCAGCGCTGGGACTCACGCACAATACTAGTAGAGTACTCCACACAAATTTCGGTCGCGCCGGTTCTTTCGTCGACACACCTACTGGCAATTTGGGTGCTAAAGACCTGTGCTTGACTTTTGGTAATCTCGGTGGCTGCATTTTGAAGGACTTTGCTGGTGGATCGCCTCGCAAGACCCCTGTAAACAGTGGCACATCTAGCAGGCCTCTTTCGCCTCTCAGCGCCACGACAAATGCGGCAAATCTAACTGGCGGCCAAGCAAAGGAGGTTCCTCTTTATACTAAGGGCTTGTGCACTCCACTAGGCGATAGGGGCAGTAGTGTCCATGGGGATTACAGAATCGAAAGCCCGAGTACCCAGGACCAGGTCAGCAATCCTAGTATAGTTACTCCGTGGCTGAAGCTTGAGAATTCAAGCCCACCCGCCAGCGTTGAAACTTTCAATGAGTCGACCTCGCCATTTGAGAATATTACACGGGCGTCGACTAGTCAAAGCACAAACGGCTTCCCCGAACTCCCTAGCTTCACATCTCCAGTCACTCGTCGCATGGCGCTCACTCGTTTCCCAAGAGCATCTACCGGCTTTGGACATATAGCTTCAGCTAGCGCCCGGCTATCTGTGTCTCCCATCAAATGTGAAGGAATTGAGAGGCCGATGGCCCAACGCAACAACGTTCGACAACTACCAGTCCCTAGGAGCTCTGCCTGGCCAAGCGAATTCTTGATAGCCACCGGATACAACGGGACTCTGGACGAACAAGCCAGCAATTTGAGTATTGCTTCTGGGGTTGATGTTTTGTCTCGTACGAAGCGCAAGGAGTTCTGCACGGAGAACGAAAGTATGGCAATCACTGAGATAACCCAAGGTCAGCTCGTGATAGTTATACCATTTATTTACTTATTTATTGACAATCGGCCTAAAGATACGCTCAGGAACCCCCTAAAAAAGTCGAAAGCCGATATATTCGCCAAAAGATTTCCCGGCGTTGGCGTCGGCGTCGGAGAGGGCGAAGGCCTGGGCTTTGGACTCACCATGAGGACGAAGGAGACCAATCATCATCGCTATACTGAGGCATTCAAGCAGCATTTCGCTGGTCCAACAGGAATTGATCGGCCTGGCGGGCAGATTCTGAATCCTTCGGCCACTTCCACAACCTACAATTCCGCTTTACTTGTCGTTACGTCTGCCCTGCCTCCACCTTTTGCTCCACCAAGTTTACCAACTCGAACCGCAAGCTCTCCAGGCGTGTCCCACGTTGCTCCGAAGTCCGTGTCCTTCAATCGTACGAACTCTGAGCCGTTCCGCCAGCCGTCTCCATTATCTAGTTCTTCTCAACTAGCTGTCGGTGAACCTGGGCCTTCCGAGGAGGTACCTAAGAAGAAGAAAAGGAGGAGTAAGGCAAACATCGCTGTTCGAGAGAGGCGCACGCGGGAGAGGGCTGAACGGAGACAGGCCGAGAGAGATGGGCAGCCGAGTGAGGCATGAAGGTCGTAGGGTCTGCATTGTCTTCTTAATCGAACGGTTACGTTTCTTGCGCTTTCTTGTTTTTATTACCTTTATTCGTTTTGTATTCACTGTCATATGAAAGAAAGAAAATCATTAATCTAATTAGATGTTCTCTAGCAAGACAATCGAGCGCTTCGCTTTCCATAATGATAGTTTATATGCAGTTTCAGCCTCTCACTCCGCTACATCTCTTTGCTTCTCGGGCTCCGTGGAGCATCAAGCCTCCCCCCGGCATCGTATATGCGGGCTGTTTGGCAATATCACAGCGTGCACCGGAACTTGACTTTCCTACTAAATTCTGATTGTTTGACATTCGTTTGATTATCCTGAATCATGCTCCTCCTTAGAAATGTTACTATCATTGATACAGATACGGATACTTCGTCCCTCATTGCTCTCGTGAGACTTTTTCTGGCTACCTAATTAGCTAGTACCGAGTCTCATTTCCATCGAGGGTTGAGTATCGGAAAAATGAAGGAAAACGAACTGTTGAAAGGCTATCCTCACACCATCAAAATCAGCCTAGACACGGAAGATCCCCCTAAGCTCGCGTAGCGTAGTACTTGCTGTGGCTCCAAGAAATTAAGAGAAACCGCACAGGGAGGTTGCTAGTAAGCTCTAGAGCCGAATTATCTGCATGTTGTATGCGGGAGATCACCTCTCACAATGGAAAAAAGCCAGTTTTAGCCTAATGTGCTAGAATGTGCCGACTTTAACGGCCCATATACCCACATCAACTAAGTGGATTGCCTTCGTTCCAATTACAGTAAACTTAGAGTGTCATTCTCTATGATATCTACTAGTTGAATCAACCTTGGAGATTCGCCCATGAAGAGCTGATAACCTATCCCTTCTTGCTTTCTCCCCCCCCCCCCCGTGTCCGGATCTCACCCATTTGTTCTATGTGTATGATGCGATATGTATCTACAATGTGAAATTAAAATACATATATATTGAGTAGCGTATGAAACGTCGATCCTGAGCCGCTATGGTAAGTATGCTGCGCTAGTTTTGTGAGCAAATGTAAGAGGGAGGATAATCTCTCTAGTGGCTGACTATAACGTTTGTTTGAGGTAATCCAACCAACTACAAAATTAAAATTAACAACAGAACCATTACCGTGCGCCACCCAGAAGTGGAACGTGACCGGGAAGTGGAACGGATGATCCACTGCCCCGAATCTCTTCAAATAACTTGCTGTAAGGTGCTATAATGAGTAACAGTATGACGATACCTTAGATACAAGCAGAAAGAGGGATTTAGAGCGAGAAAGAAATCCAATTTAGCTAGAACTTTCAGACTCGGAGTCGGAATCTGATCTCAAAGATCGCTTCAGTGCATTAATCCCCTCACCCTCTACCTCCATTGTCTGCTACAAGCTTCCCCTAATATTTCTTCTACCTTTGTTCTGAGTTGCGGTTGTTTCTTGTCTACGACATGAGCATCTGCACGCTCTTAAGCATGTACACTATGGAACCCAAATGTGCGGTTTTTCCGCACCTGGAAACCGCACTCCAGATGCGGTTTTTGGGGCTTTCCCGCACTTGTTCTGCGGTTTTGATTGCGAGTGCCGCGGCACGTGCCAGTTGTCGACGTCGATTTCCGCACTTCACCTGCGGATTTTGGATATTCCGCAGGTGAAGTGCGGAAAAACCGCAAGTGTGGGTTCCATAGTGGTAATCACCCTTTCGACCTACCCCTCTTTAATTATTTATTGTACGCACACTTGCACATGCCCGAATCAAGCACCCAGCGAGCTTGCTCTGAGGGTTTTATTGAATGTCGCGCAGGCTCTTGCAATTTCTGATGCTGCAATCGATATCCAGGCCTTAGTACCATCAATGATGTCCAAGACACCTGCTCCTGCTTCTCTGCGTAATTCAACCAACAGTTCCGCGCTATGAAGGGTATCACTTGGGTTCACATAATCAGAAATTAATAGATGAAACTCGTCCAGTGGAGTTTTGTAGCAATTGAAGTCGGAATCGTGCCATTTGAACAGCATTCCACTTCCCGATATTTGTTTGATGGATATGCCAAAGAAAGGTTTTGCCGTGTTTCATTGACAAGTGGCCGGAATGACCTGAAGTTCTACTACATGAATGAGATATGCCTTGTTTATATACACTGTGAAAAAAACTGAGAACTGTATGGTTGGTTTTCGATAAATCCGAGATTCATTTGAATCCGTTCCACTTCTGGGTGGTGTACGGTAGAATAAAACTTTACGGATGAACGTCATTGCCGTAAAAAGCGCGCATACATCCACACAGGGGTGTCCGCAATCACTGAGCGGAAAATGCAACCTGGCTACAGTCATTAAATTGTCGGAATCTGACAGTTAATTATCCATAGATGCCATGAGTCACGGCCCGACTACTAGAGCTAATAAATGACTCTGCTCGTATGGGGTCTCGTGTGAGCTTATCACGAGACATCTCGATCTCATCGGATTCCGGCGAGTGCAGGGGTACTAGTCAGGTATAGGGACATCGTCCTAGTTGGCGAGTCTCCATCGAGTCTGACCGGCCCTAAATAGCTAGCGTCTTTGAGAACCGGGATTGCTTACCATCTTACTATACAAGCCACCTATGCTACGGAGCCCTCCTGTGCGCCAAACCGCACATCGACTCAAACGAGAATCTAGATATTTACTGATACAACGGAGCCCCCCACCTAGTCTTTTTCAAGATCATTCTTAGTTACCAATTCCGATCACCATTTTGTCACAAACATAATCTTTCTGGCTTCAGTCGGTGTGAAGGGCACAGATCTTCAAGCGTTGCTTGACCCCACACTGAGTTCGGTT
The DNA here is from genome assembly GCA_015039395.1 of Ceratobasidium sp. AG-I. NCBI lineage: Eukaryota > Fungi > Basidiomycota > Agaricomycetes > Cantharellales > Ceratobasidiaceae > Ceratobasidium > Ceratobasidium sp. AG-I. The sequence continues at coordinate 8,229 of MU132295.1, read as the reverse complement.
TATGCGAACGTTATATTTGAGGTGCAGCATATTGAACCGGTCGTATGATGTACGTGCGGATAACTAATTTCCTACCTGAAAAGATCACATGTTGATGTTCATACCGCCGCACTTCTTGGTTTCAGCTCAAGAAAATATACCCAATCGTGTCTACGTATCATAGGACCATGAACAGTAATCTCTTCAGCCTTCCGTCTCAATGGTGGAAACGATGGTAATTCAACTATGGCCCTATCGGAGCTTCTCAAGGAATAATTGGGACCAATTTCTGTGCGGCACAGTTAGGTCGGAGCTTCGTGAAGGGCTAATTTGAGCGGGAGTAGGCATACCATGGGAGGTAACAGTAGGTGCTTGAAAGTGTTCACACATTACTCGCCATCGTGTTAGTCTTTTTAGAACCGAGACTCTCTGATATCATAACTTGTACAAATCAACCAGTAGAACATACAATTGTTGCGGGTCTACAATTGCCCGATTATTGTTCATACTTATATATCGTATACTGTATATGTCATACCACGTGTAGGGGTTCAAGGCCCGTGCTCTTCCAGTTCTCTTGGCATTGGTGGATGTGGCTAGACACTGGAGAAAACTTACACGTTTGCGAATTAATAAAGTCCGAGCTTCTCGTTCGGTAAACGCTAGCAGCTTCATACCCACATATGGGTGCGGCTCGTCACCAAGGTTGCCCATGGGGTTAGGCAGGTACTAGCTGCTATCCTCATCCTTCTCTCCTCTCCCCAGCTCTCTTCAAGTCTTTATTCCTTAATATCTAAGCTAATCCCTTCAACATGATGTTCAACCTCGCCTCACTCATCTCCGCCGTCGTGCTTATTCTTCCCCTCGCTGCTCTCACCGCCGCAGTCATTCCTGCCACTGCCGCTGGGCTCAAGGACCACTCCCGTTCCAAGACCCGGAAGGTCATGGTCGGCAAAGGGGGCAAGCTTTAGTACAACCCTCAGTACGTCAGCGCCAAAGTCGGCAACACTATCAAGTTCGAGTTGTGAGTGCCCTAATAGCGGCCTTGCTTGGAAGTATACTAAGCCGACTTGGGTGCTAGCTACCCGCCGGAACACAGTGACGAAGACCTCGTTCGACAACCCATGCCTCGAGATCGACCATGGTTTCGACACCGGCATGTGAGTCAATTTGAAAACTAAGAACAAGGGTCTATGCTCACTCTCGCGGGCTTAGTATATCCGTTTCTGAGGATAAGACCTTGACTCGTATCTTCAAGGTCGCTAACGTAAGTTGAGCCCGTGATTAACATATCTGATATATGTGCTTTAGAGCGGTCGAACCTGTAGAAGCAGTCCTAACGGTCCTACTCTAACACACTTTATGATTGCACCGCTGGAATGGTATTCGCTGTAAGCTCATACCATATTATACGCCAAATATGCACTAAAGCTAAGCATATATCCAGGCCAACCCTCCCAAGACTGGCATTACCTTCAGGAAGTTCCGGAACAATGCGATCCACGCCGTGGAGCAATAGCTCAGCCAATTAATATTGAGACGATTTATCAAGCTGCTATGGCTGTTGGACTTTTCTACAAGGGTTGTTTTCATAGGAAACGCGCTAGACTCTATGTTTTAGCCCCGAGAGATGGTTTCAAACAAATACAGCCACAATTTTAGTATTACCTTAAATCTGGTCCCACTTTGTTGATAGATCCCGGCTGTTTAAGATGCTTCCTATAGTCCAATGTGTACGTATGGTGCCCACCTCACAAACTCCTTTACTCCCACCTTCGCGCGCAGGCATCCAGTCGCCTTGTGTACCGCTACTGCAGCTTTTCGAGCATCTGGCGTTCCTCCCTCAAGCAAGTGCTCGTATACCTTATCTGCGATCAACGGTGCGTCCTCATCCCCGATCGACCACATCGTCGCGATCACCGTCCGAAAGCCCGCAGTGAGCATTCCTGCCGCAAGATGCACAGCCTCGTCCGACAACGCCTTGTCTCCCATCGCTGTCTGGCAAGCTGACAGGAAAGCGAGGTCCGCGTTCCTCAACTGCTGTTGTGTGATCGTTGCTAGATCTAGAACCCCATTGTGTAGGTAGAATGCGCTCCTACTAGGGTCACCCAATTCCTGCTTGGCGTGGCAGGCGAGGTGAACCCAGCTTGGTTCTTCCATTGCGGCCAATACTACCTGAGGTATTGCTTTATTCTCATCAAGTCGAGTGACGGAAAGTCCCTGGAACCTCTCCTCAATTCGATTGAGCTCGGCTGCGGTGCCAGGAAGTGAACACATGCCTGGAGTAGATGTCTGACCGACTGCGAGGATGCCAGAGAATGCGCCAGGGGAGGATAGTAGTGCGGTGAGAGTTGGAGTGTAGGAAGAGACAAGGTAGTTGAAAACCATGGACTGGGAGCTGTAGTCGCCGGCGGCGTGAATTGGAAGGAGCGACAAGGTGCCAGCAGTACACCAGGTAATGCGTGGCAAGTCGTCTCCTTCTCTTGTGTGCTGAGATACAAAGCTGGTCAGTAATACACAGAGTCGCACATAGCCGCTTGCACACACCATGTAACCTAAGAAATTGAGTACCGGCTTGACCATATTTGTCCACAGCACTGTCAGAGCCCCCTCAGAATCGGCCATAGTGGTGCAGGTTGCTAGCTTGGCCCAGCGACTGACCAAACCTCGGCCGCGAACCAGATGCGACATCTGGGTACTAATGGCGATTGCATTTTGATAGGAGAACTGAGTCAAGGGCAAATGGGAAATTTCGGTGCCATGGTGGCGTACGATGAGAGCGTCACACCTATCCTTGTGGAGATTGAGCATGACGACGGAACTAGAGTGGGCCGAGCGAACCAGTGCGGAAGCTGGTATGGGGCGCAGAAAGTCCTCGAACCCAGGAACCTGTCGAGCTTGGATGATGAGTTGCTCCCATCTCTCAGCAAGGCGGTGATGCTGGCGGGCAGTTTTTTCGAGAGCGTGCTCATTGGGAAATTTGGTAGAGGCGGCCAGGTGTTCGCGTGTGCCTGCCTGATCAAGGTTGTGAGCAACCTGCTTGAGTTCTGCCACTAAAGTAGGATGAAGAACAGCTAGGTCATCAAATGGAGCGCGAAGCTGCATCATCTGTCTCCACACAATCGAACGACCCTCTTCAAACCACTCGATTGCTGATTGATAGTCGCCCTCAGCAATGGCAATAACCACTGCCTTAGTGCATATAGCCCCCATATCAACAACTTTATTATACCGATCTTTTACCGTGCTTCCAAGCCAGACTAGCTGAGGCAAGAGTTTCATTGCCTGTCTGTATGCGTCAAGTGAAGCGCTGGTACGGTGCTTGTCACAGACATGAGCCCACTGGATTGTTGCCTGGAACTTTAAGCGTGGGCTGGCTGTTACTGAATGTGCAGCCTCCTTATAGCAAAGCATTGACTGATCGAGGTCAGCATTGTGATCTGAAAGCCGACACAAGAAAGATTTGTGGTATAAATGTAATGGCTGGACGCTGTAGCAAATTGTGGAAGCTCACGCAGGTGCTCAAATCGACTTGCCAGTGCATTTCCAAGGTTGCTAAGCCACCTGGGCATGAGTGGATGCTCATCAGGCGCAAGTGAGACTGCACGCCGGAAAAAATCGATCGCCTTGTCCATGTCTGCAAGGTTGCCTAGACACTGATACCTACTCTGAAGCGAATGTCCAATATTATCCATCCACTGTGGTATGTTTGGATGCCCCTCAGGCACAAGTGAGAGTGCGTGCTGGTGATGCTCGATTGCGTTGTCTAGGTCTGTGAGATTGCCTACGCGCTCGAATCTTCTCAGAAGCGAATACCCAAGGTTGGTCAGCCATAAGGACGTGAGTGGATGCCCAACAGGTGCGAGCAATATTACACGCTGCTGATGCTTGATCGCCTCGTCGATATCAACAAAATTGCCCAAACGCTCAAACCGTCCCTGAAGCGAATTTCCAAGGTTATTCAACCAGAAAGGCATGTCCGGATGTCCCTCAGGCACGAGTGAGAGTGCACGTTGTTGCTTCTCGATTGCCTTGTCTATGTCTGCAAGGTCGCCTAGATGCTCAAACCGCTTCAGAAGCGAATGGCCAAGGTTGGTAAGCCATAAGGGCATGAGTGGATGCTCGCCAAGTGCGAGTGATATTGCGCGCTGAAAATGCTCGATCGCCTCGTCTATATCTGCAAGATCTCCTAGACGCTCAAACCGCTTCAGAAGCGAGTGTCCAAGGTGATTCAGTCGGGTAGACATGAGAGGACGTCCCGAAGGCATGAGTGAGACCGCATGCTTTTGATATTCGATTGCCTTGTCTATGTCTGCAAGATCGCCTTGACGCCCGAATTGAATTAGGAGTGAATATCCAAGGTTAGTCAGCCTGAGGGGCATATCTGGATGTCCATCAGGCGTGAGTGAGAGTGCATGCTGGTGATGCTCAACTGCTCTCTCTATGTCTGCAAGATCTCCTAGACGCTCAAACCGCTTCAGAAGTGAAAGTCCATAGCTTCCAAGCCACTTGGGCATGAGTAGATGTCCGCTAGATGCGAGTGAGACCGCACACTGGTGATGCTTAATTGCCTTATCTAGGTCTCCGAGGTCACCCAGATGCTCGAATCTGCTCAGAAGCGAATTACCGAGATTGTCCAGCCAGGCGGGCATATTTGGATTTCCGTTAGGCGCTAGTGAGAGTACCCTCTGGTGATGCTCGATTGCCCTGTTTATGTCCGCAAGATTGCCTAGACGCTCGAACCTGCACTGAAATGAATAGCCAAGGTTAGCCAGCCAGGTGAGCATATCTGGATGTCCGTCTGGCATGGTTGAGATAGCACGCTGTCGGTGCTCAACCGCTTTGTCTATGTCAGCAACATCTCCCAGATACTCAAATCGGCTCTGAAGGGATAGGCCAAGGTTGTTCAGTCGCATAGGCATGCCAGGATGTTTGTCGGGCGTGAGTACGAGTGCACGCTCCCGATGCTCAATCGCCTCGTCTATGTCAAAGGTATTGCCTAGACGCTTAAACCGGTTCAGAAGCGATTGACCAAGGTTATCTAGCCAGATGGGCATATCTGGGTGTCCATCAGGCCCAAGTGACACCGCACGCTGCTGCTGCTCAATTGCTGTCCCTAAGTCTGTAGGATCACCTAGACGCTCAAATCGGATCAAAAGTGTATTTCCAAGATTGTTTAGCCAGATAGGCATGTCAGGATGTCCGTCAGGCGTGAGCAAGAGTGCACGCTGCCGGTGCTCAATTGCCATGTCTATGTCTATAAGATTGCCTAGACGGCCAAATCGGCTCAGGAGTGATTGGCCAAGATTGCTCAACCAGATGGACATGGCTGGGTGTCCTCCAGGCGTGAGCGATACTCCACGCTGCTGATGCTCGATCGCCTCGTCTAGGTCCTCGAGGTCGCCCAGGCGCTCAAACCGGCCCTGGAGCGAATGTCCCAGGTTATTCAACCAGAAAGGCAAGTCTGGATGTCCTTCGGGCGCGAGTGAGACCGCACGCTGGTGGTGCTCAACCGCATTGTGCGCGTCTGCAAGAACACCTAGACGCATAAATCGGCTCTGAAGCGAAAGACCAAGGTTGCTCAGGTGGATAGACATGTCCGGATGTTCATTGGGTGTGAGCAAGAGTGAGTGTTGTCCATACTCAACCGCCTGATCTATGTCTATAACATTGCCAAAGAAACGAAACCGCCGCTGAAGCAATAGCCCAAGCTTGTTTAAATAGACAGGAATCGCTGGATGCCCCTGTGGTACCATCGCAACCGCTTCCCTTAGATGTTTGATAGCAGCATTGATGTCTTCCAGCTTGTGTGTAGCAAGAAACTTGTCAACGTGAGAGCTAGCTTGTGCAACTAGCCGTTCGTCAGTTGTTTGTGGTGCCGCAGTCGCGATCTTCATTTCAGAAGGTAGACGTCATTATCTCTACTCAGCGACCTGTTATTATACACACCATTTCTTGGCCGTTTGAGCCAGACGACATCCCCGGAAGTAGCTTGGTCAATGAAACTGAATGTACTTGGCCGTAAACAGTTGGCGTTGCATTAACAGCCCTGCCAATTTCTGAGGCTCTCCAGACAAATGGTATTAAGCTGACCTTGGCGAGTGCGAGGTATTTTTCAACTCACATTCAAACTGGCTTTTATTGTAAGACTCTGTATCACTTGACCACTGGATCTTACCTCTACTTCAGACTCGAAGACGCCTTGCGAGGCAAGGTTGTTCAATCCTATGTAGTTTGGGCTTGTCAACGAGCAGACTGATTTTTGAACCCCGCCCTTCGGCGCAATGTTGCAACTAAGGAGGTCAATAAATCGATGATGGCAAAGATCCGAACGTCATGTGCCATTGAAAACAATAAGATACTGTACCACATTGGTTCCACAGATCGCTCACGATCTTTCGAGCCAGCCAATCAGAATCCGCTGGCAAAATACGCGCACTGCGCCTTGCTCATCGATCCTGCTATCTATCATGTGGAAGGTTGTTTCGATGGGCAGACGGACATGCCTAGCGTTTGGTGGGGATCTTGGATTGAGGCACAGGACTGAGTCATCTCGTTTACGATTGGCACCTAGCAACTCAAGGAGCACCGCCTTGCGGCACACACTTGCCGGTCGGGCGAGTTCTATCTCAACAATGGATCGTAAGGTGGCTACGCTCACAATCGTTCTGGCACCTTGCTATTCCTCAACTCCTGTCAGACGAGCCATCGCCCTTGATGGGCTGCGGCAGCACACACGTCATGTTATACATCCATCTCCCTTCTATCATATCCAAATAACACCCGCCCGATTATGAGTCAATCAACTTGTGTTTCCGTGCCTGATCCAATGCAAGCGAATTGTGCAAACAAAATATGCATAGTCAAATTTCAAGCTTTATACGCGCAAACAGTGACCTTTCCGAAATTTATGCACATTCTTCAGTTGTAGCTAGATAATTCAGCATAATTCGTCGCCTTGTCCTGAAACCTGCCTAGCTCCAGAATCCTTCGTGTTCCTTAGCAAGCGAGCCGTTGATAGTGAATTCAAAGCCCAAAAATGATGTAATCGAAGACTGTAGATAGTACTTCATGCTTGATTTGCTTATGAGTTTATCCACCGTATACTAGTATTAAATCGAGGCAAAACACCCCACTACATGCCTTCGCAAGCTCACAGATTTGATGGCCCGTCGTCAAATATAAACGGTTTCAGTAGTATTCAATACATATATGCTGCAGGGGCAGCCTGGTTGGTGCGTTAGCATAAATCCTAGCCAATTATGGCTTTCTAAGGGATCTCGTGGTGGAGATAACTCCATGTTATTACTCCTCTCAATCTGACGCGAATGATGTACTGTTTATCCGATGCATGTATACCGGTTTCCGATCTTACTCGATGGCCAAATAGGTAAGCTCAAGACAAACGCCATCCAAGGCGCATGGTTTTTGTCCCATTATCCAGTTCCTGCCCAGGCACCGACCTGAATGATAATAACCGACCGTAGATTCACAACTTAATGCGAGCATCTGAGCGTGCATCGGAACTAATTTTGAGAACCTGGGCTCTGGCAGATTCCTACATCTGCCGCCTATCTCAAGACAACTACGATAGTGATAATTGATGACTCTAACTCCAAGTACTGTGAAAAAGACACTGAATGATTGCTACACAAGCCCGAGTGTTCCAAAAAGAATAGACATGATATGTCCTCAAGATCTCATACGATCATCTGACCAAAACTTCGCCATTGGATTAGGAAGGCTCATTACGGCCGTAAGAACATGGAATTACAGCTTCACAATTTAGATGAAAGATAGAAGACATGGTTAAGGCACTGTGTCAACAAAAATAAATACATATAAGATTTCGCAGTTTCGGCGGCCACATTATGGTTGAGAGTGACCTTGCAAATAGCAAGGTAATTAAACCCTGTATTTAAATTGTAGCCTAATTTACCATACGATTAACAATAGTTAAAGTGGATTAGGGGCTGCGTCCACTATGCAAGATTAAAACACTTTACGAAGTGACGAACTTAAATCAAAACACCGTTAATTCACGGGTACTAAGCAGCAAAACAAAGATGTACTCACCGCGAAGGCATCTCCAACAATGAGAGTAGGTGTGGCTAACGACACGTTTGCCACAATAAAGTAGCTGTTCCAGGCAAGTCTTGATGGAGAGTCGGTCTCGATGTGGCTGAAAGTTGACCTCAAGCTCAGTGCGTGATTTCCATGAGAATAATTTGCGACTCACTGAGCATTGAG
>MU132294.1:59936-94389 GCA_015039395.1 Ceratobasidium sp. AG-I | reverse complement strand
GGTAGTTCTTTGCCTTTCACTCCTCGCCTCGCTCAGTGCTCGCTTCGCTCGCACTTCGCTCAGCTCGACTCCCTAACCTATCCCACGGTGATCGGTCGCCGATCGGACATAGATAACGCAGAGACCGCTTCTTTCTCTTGGCGGTGCTCTTATCAGACCTTGTGACGAGGTCGGACCTCAACTCCGATGGATTTCGGTCAGCCGCTGCTGCGGATGCCGAGAACGCTGACGTGTCGTTCCCACAGACCCTACGCCCCCCTGCGCACTCTGGGGGCTATAAGTACACGTCCTGCCCACTGAAGAGTCGACATCAGCTCGACGAAACCGCCAACCTACTACATTAGTAAGTGAACGGTTTGGGAATCTGTGCGCTTTGGCAATCACCCCTTCTGGGTAAGGAAAGGGTCCGGGGCACCTCGTGCCTCGGCGCCCCTTCCGAACCTTTTCCTTTTTGCCAAGTCGCCTGGCCTGAATCTTCCCAGCGATGAGGATATGGCGCGGGCTTATACCCACTACCTCGAGACTTTGTTCTCAGATGATGGAGAGACCGGCCAGGACTTGCTGGCTAGCCTGGAGCAGCCTTCCGAGGCGTACACGGCAAGGCTACTGGAGCACAAAAGCGGCGATCTGGGTTGCGAGAAGTACGCCAACGTCTCGATAGAAGAGCTCTACCGGCTACTCGGTATGGTGGGAGGAGCAGTCCCCTTCGGGGAGGAAGGCGGCCCCTCTACTAAAAAGGGGGAACCGGACAAGAAGCGGTTTGTGCCAAGGTGGCATCAACTTGTTGCTCTCGCTGTCGCCCTCGAGATGTTCTTCACCTCCTCCCAGCATGAAGTTCCGTTGCCGCTGATGGTCTGCGACGATGTGGGATTGGGCAAGACGATCGAGGTGCTTCTGATGATATGCGCGCTGGCGCACTCGTACGAGCTCCAGCAGATGAAGAAGCCGTTGATGCCTTTGTTGCAGGGTCAGCATTATGCCTAAAATTCACGTCGCTCTCACTAACGCCCTACCACAATCATACAACAGAGCAAGGGAAAACCTTTTTTGCCGGCCAAGCGACCATGGAAGGGCTTCCAAACCTCGTTGCGACTCAGCTTACGCTAACATCGCAGTGGGAAAGCCAGATGTCGCGCTTCACGATGCACGGGGGGTTCCGAGTTCTTATTTACTCTCGGCGGAAGACTCGACAGGAATTTTTCGGCAAGGGCGGACTGTGGGAAAGGGCGTTGGGTAAAAATCCCCAAAGGGTGATTCTCATCGTAGGGATTTCGGTAGGAGTTCTAACTCTCTCCGTCAGGTTGGTGGACTCACATGGGTCACTGCGCGACAGACTATCGCAGCTGAGGCGAAGGAGTGCTTACGCCTGCCTCTCCCTGGTCGGGCTGGAAAGCTCGATCTACTGCGAGGAGAGCCTCAAGAGCTGGTTGTCAAAGATGGACACCTCAGCATCTTCGGCCAGAGGTTTCAGTTCTTCGCGGTGGACGAGATCCATAGCCTCAGGAACACTGGCCACGCCTCCAACGGTGTGACTCGGTTGTCAGCGAACTCCAAGGTTAGAACGGGGTTGACGGCTACGCCAGTGTTCAACGGATGCAAGGTTAGTGCTCCGCTCGATGGCGAACAGCCGCTCGCTACCAGCGTTGCTGAAGTCGTTCTGCCGATAGGACCTAGTCGCTCAGGGTCGGATACTGAGGCATGCTCCCATGATTGGACAGCAAGGGGTGACCCTCGGGCTGCGGATGGAGAGCTCCCAGCGCAAGTTGGCACGGGAATGGAAGAACGACCCAGATGGAATACAGGCCGAGATGTCGCGGTTGATCCTACGTGACCAAGGCCGAGTCGGCAGTGCATCCAATAAGCCTCCCGCTGAGTCGACCGCCGATGTCCAAGTCCCCGTCGACGTGTCGCAGGGGATAGCTAACCAGACCGGGCGAGGCTATCGAAACGCTTATGTTGGGCGGGAGTCGATCGCCATGTCTAGAGCAGCACTGATCGGCATCGTGTTGAGGCGAACCGGTCAATCTTTGATGCCAAATGGTCAGCCAGTGTTGAATCTCCGTCCATACATAGAATCGACTGCCTGGGCACCATTGAGGAACGATGAGAAGGCGGTGTTGGACAGCCTCACTCAAATGTTTGTGGATGACAAGGACCAAGGGTAAGTCCACCTGAACGTTTGATCGTGTACCTTGTCTGACATTCTCATCCACACACAGCCTGGCAGCATCGATCTACTGGAAGGTGGGAAGATTAGCCCTTCGCAATTTCTTTTGACAGGGTACTAATACTTCGAGTTGAAGAACTTCTTGCTCGACTACAAACGAGGTCTTTTCCACTGGTTACTACTCGCCCAGAAAGGGAGTGAACAGGTAAAGGGCAAAGAGGGCAAAGAGGGCAAAGAGGTCGAAGAGGGCGAAGAGAACAAAGTGGGCAAAGAGAACAAAAAGAAAGAACCGACGGGGAAGTTCTGGGAGCCGTGGAACATCGAAAATCTGTCCGAGATGGCGTCTTCTAGGATCCTGCAGGTGTGTGCTTTGATCGACCATCACAAGAACCAAGCCGCCCAGCCACTCTTTTTTCATCGCGACGGCACGAGGGACCACGAGCAAGAGGTGGCGAACCCGTGCATACCTGCTCAAGCCCCTCGAAAGTTCCTTATCCTGATTGTGTACGAGGAGCAGCGTACGATCATGAAACATGTGAGTATTTCAGAACACCCGCGTTCAGCTATCGCTGAAACACAACTTAGGTGTTCAAGATTCGGGGAGAGGAATGCATTGAGTACGACGGGCGGATGTCGCCCAAGGCTCGAGAGGATGCAGTGAAACAGTTCGAAGAAAGGGATGACTTGCGAATCATGATTATCAGCAGCGTCGGAACCACTGGGCTCAACCTTACAGTCGCGTCTATTGTGATTTTCATGGTGAGCTATACAATTTCATGCAGCCTTGCCTCATGTAGCTGACCTCTGGTTAGAGCGGCCTGTGGTCGGAAATGGAGGCAGCGCAGATGTCAGGGAGAGTCTGGCGGGACGGCCAAACAGAGCAAGTAGTAATCTATCGTGTGCTCTGCCCTGGGTCTCCGGATGAGCTCCTGGGTGGGATTGCCAGCGGCAAAGTCATTATGCACAAGTGGTTCGTGGATAACGAACTGCTCCAGAAGAAGTGGTTTCATCGGGAGAATACCGACTCGGACGACGACGGTTTGCTGGAAGACGACACTGCAGAGGCTCCGAGGGGCAAGGGATCGAAGGTCGTCGTACGAGCCAGTAAGACCCCGGCTACAGGTAGCGAGACACGAAGCGAGGTCGATCCCATGCCGAGCGCTCCCAAGTCGCGCAGACAAGGAGGCAAGAGTACCGTGGAACCAGTCTCAAAGCCAGGCGCGAGGCCGAAGAAGCGCAAGAATCCCGAAAACGCTACCGAGGCCTCGGAGGCTGCCATCAACGGCGGAGACTTGGAAAGTCTGGCGTCGGCGCCGAAAAGGGCAAAGCTGTCTTCTCGAACATCCAACGAGCCGTTGAGACCGCAACCGAGCCCTCGAACCCGCTCTCAACCTCCCTCCCAGCCCAACAAGCCAACCGAACCCGAACCTCCGGTGATAGCCGAGCTCTCGTTCGAAGCATCCAGTGGTCCGGCCTACGGGACACTGGAAGACGACCTAGCCGATATTCCTGTCGCTGAAAAGCGGGGCAGCGTCACCTCGGCCACTTTCGTTCAACCCAGCGCAAAGGTCGATAAAGGGAAAGGGAAAGAGCGAGATAGTACTTTGAGCACTGGTGAGCGGTGTGATTATGGGATAAGCTACGATGTCAGAACTATCTACTAACTATTTCGCGAGACAGACTCGGGCAAGATAGCTGGCACACCTGGCTCCCCGGCGATAAATTCACCCAAGAACACTGAAACGATTGTTACTCACGTCCTGGATATGGGTCAGGGCGGGGATACGGAAGGACTGGCAACGCCCGACCTGAACGAGTTCGTCAACCTGGATATGGCAGCATCGTCATGGTCCGACGTCCCCGATGAGCACTCATTCGACAAACCCGACTCAGCGGCAGTGAGGGTCAAGGCGGCGCCGCGCCCCCCCCCTTTCGTGAAAAACCAAACACCGGCTGCCAAGCCGGCTTTGGCAAGCAGCCAGGTCAAGTCAAGTTCGTCTACAGCACAAGTCTGCTCCGGAACTGGTCTCCCAGGTCCTGTCCGCCATGAGACACCCCGCTCAGACTCTTCAGCCAACCCACGGTATGGAGCGGACGCCGCCCCAAAGGCAGGACAACCGAAGCCTCCTGGGCAACTCAAGCCGCCCAGATCTATGCGACCAGCACAATCAACACGTACCCTCAACACGAGGCACCGCCTGCAGAACTCCGAGCGCCAGGATGAGCTGCACCAGAAAGGCCTGGTGGTACCACGAAGCCCTATTCGAGGAAGTAGAAACCGGAGTACCGTCGGCGAGCCGGAGGGCTCTCCTCCATCGACCCCGCGACGTGTGTAGTACTTACGGCCCTATAGCACCTGAACCTGTCATCCATCCCCTATTCCTCGTCGGTGCTCACGCCTCTGTTCAGCCACTGGTCGTTTTGCCGGCACAATCGATTTTCTCCTTTTCTTCTGTTCTCTTTCTCTTTTTCAGTTCGTATCCCCATCAATCTTTTTTCTCTCCAGTAGCTACATATTATATCTTCGTGAGACTCTAGTAAAGCGTGCTGTAGCTTGGGACCTGTCTCTGTCGTCTCTCCTAATCGGACTGACGTCGCACCATATAGCGTACCTCCACAACAGTATAAAAGAGACGTGACTCCAAAGAGAGAAGAGCAGAGAAAAAGAAGAAGAAAAGGAAAAACAAAAACAAAAAAAAGGAAAAAAGTGTAGTATTGGTAGGTCACCAGGAGCCGAGTGCTTGGCAACACAGCCACGAACACGGTTGAACAATGCTCGAAGGTCACATGATTTGAAGCTTCTTTTCCGAACATGACTACCACTGTGTCTGACAACTTCCCCGCTCCTGACTGGCCGCAGAAACTGCAGCCTTCAGGATGGCGAGCTTGATTCACGAGCGCCCAGGTTCTTGGTTTGCGGATCAAAGGAGTGTAATCAACAAGCATCTCTCCCAAATGGCTTTATGTGGTCGACCTCGAGTCTCGTTTGCCTCTAACCTGCGCGTGCCGAAGCCGAACAGCGCCGGACACAACACGCCCGACCAGGCTTTGCTGTTGGACACCTACTTTGCGAATGATGAGGTGCATAGCCCTGCCCGACCCCGGATCGTCTTGGAGACATCTTGCAGCCAGACACTCGAATCGGTTATGGAGAAGGCGTGGGATTTTCTTTACAGCTTCCGGAATGAAGTCCATGCTGTGATTGTCTGCAACATGAACTGCCCTATCACCACAAAACGTGACTTCAGGGTCAGCATCGGTGTCTGGATCAGGAAGCCGACACATGTCGATCGTGAGTCTTTCGATTTTGCTGCCCTTAGTCTCACTAATATGCTATTGGCAGACGATGGCTTCCCGCCCGAGGTGTTTCCATACGCTCACGAATCGAGGTGGCGCTCTGCAAAGGTAGAGATGGACCAGGAAGAGGAAGACAATGCAGCTCTTGCTGACTCGTCGACTTCGATCAGCGACGGCGGTACTTCAGCCACCTTTTTCTCCGAGGGTAACACTAGGGTTGATGACCTTGAGTACAATCGGACTTACACTTCCCCTGGGAAGGAAAAGGAGATCTGGAGGCGCTCTGAGAAACCGATTGTAAGCTGTCTTGTTGAGGGATCCACGATGCTCGACGGCCATCTTACACCCAGCAGATAATCTATTAGGAAGTGGAATCTGCAGTGCAGGACGAACCCGGGCCACTTGAGCCACTGGTGCTTGATGCGTACGACATTTTACTGGTATGTTCTCAACACCTAGAAGGTACGATCGACGGCTCGGAGATTAGCCTTCCGCCGGATGAGCTGCGTGACTGGATCAAGATAACAGTCAGCAGACGTCGAGCCGAGATATCAGGGGCTAACGAAGTGAGAAAGTGTTCTGGGGAGCAGCCGCCGGCAGAGCTTCGCCCAGCGAAGAGGCGCAGAAAATGAGGGGCTGTCTTGTATCGTATACATATCTGTTTCACGTATTGGTTGGATTTCTTTACCAATTCCACGTTCCCCTGTGCATAGGGATGATTTAAATAAATGTGCCAGTGGCACACAACTGGAGTACAATCAAAATGCGTAAGACGTTGCTGTAGGAAGAAAGGGAACGCAATGTATTTAAAATCCAACGGCATACATAAACACGCCCCCAAGGACGAGTGCCTAAAACAGCAGGCTGTCAAGACGCCTGAGGGTCTAGACTCTTACGAGCGCCTTCGAGTCAGATTTAAATATGCATTCCCTAGTTCTGGAACACTTCGGATCTGGGGAGTCGCTCCAGCTGTCCCAGTGGGTCTGGAGCATTCCCGTAAGGAGCCGGGTTTCCCTGGCAGACATATGTCGGCTGTTCACTCCGTGCACCGATCGTCCTCGCTCTGAGAGCGTACCACGCATGCAACTGGAGTCTCGGCGATGCGTAAGCTGTCATGTATGCGCCTAAATCGACAACTTACCTTGCTCTAGATGTTTCAGAGACATCAGCGTATCCTACGCCGACTCAAACAGCACGCAAGCCGGCCTCAGCGCCGGGTTCATTTGGGCCGCATACTGCACGCGTGCCTGTGCCGGTCTTTCAAACAGGTCAGTAAGCGGACACTATGCCACCCCAACGCGTCCCTCGTACCCTTGCAGACTAGCTGCAAAGACAGAAGTAGGTCTCGGCGCGTGGGGCATTCCGGTATGGTCACGTTAGCTTGGCAACCGGCAGACCCGCGACACGTCGCGGAATGACCGAATTCGAGAAGAAGGAAGGCTAGGTCGTGGACACGAAGAAAAGAAAATAAAGAAGAGTGTTGCATGGGTGTGTATGAAGAAAAAACTCAAAGCGGCAGCGGCTCGCGAGCTGGGTGTGTGGAGGTTACTACGAGTTTTAACAGAAGGCCCTTCAAGTTTTCTTAGTGGTGACGGGCCTCGATCACAGCTTCTAAACTCATTGGTAAAATAAGATCGGAATCCTTATGCACGTATTTAGAGCAAGAGTCGTATTTAATTCAAACAAAGGAGTCCAGTCGTTTTTCACTTATTTGATGTGGTTGCTATGCACGGTCAAAAATACTGATGAACGCGAATTAAATTCCATTCAACTATGTACAAGCGCTTTCCATGCAGCGCTAGAACGCGCGTGAACAGGAGCAGGGGAGCCAACAAACACTTAGCGCACAGACCGAGAGTGGAGAAACGAATAACAGGAAACCGGCCCACTGACACGTCAATCAACGGAAAATTGACGATGATTATATCAAGAGGCGTGCGCCGCAACTGACCGCAAACCATGCTGCGCGTAGAGGTCGTATATGTAGGCAGGATGTGTGGCGGACAGGTGGGTGGTGGTGATGGGGTATTAGAATGGCAGAGTTGGCAGTAGATTCGCGTTACGGGCTGGGTGCTCGACGAAGTGTGGGAAATGTTAGCGATGCAATCTAGGCATGTACTTACTAGGTGGAATACTAGCGATAGTCCCTCGTTATGGGCACACGCATATGTGGAGGCGCGATGTGATAAGGGGGCACACCTGCTAGGGTGACCAGAGACGAACGTTAGCTAAGGGAAGTAGTGCTCTGAGGATGGACTTATCTAAGAGTAGATTGTTCCCTCTTCGCTTGTTATAACGCGCAAAAAGCGGTGAGCAAGGACCAGAATGGTGCAAGTGCAAACGTTGCGGATGTTGAGTTGGTTCAGGGTCACGTGAATCACTTTCGGGCGTGGAAACAGCGCTGACTACTTTTTCACCTGGCTCTCAACAATCATTCGATCCATCACCTAGATTATCATCTAGATCATTCTCCTTCAGTGTTTAGCCCGCTCTGTGCTAAGCCTCGACGGGTCTTATATGGAGAAAACGGTTATTTAGTCAAGAAGGGCGATTTTCCGGGTGGCGACGTTCTGGGCAACTCAGATTCCGGGCGCTTGGTAAATGGATGTGTAAAGTACTGTAAATCTGGACTCTATCGTAGAGGCTTAAAAACCAAACGTATATAACAATTGATATATTTATCGGTAGACTACAACGTGGATGCTACCAACGCTGACACCTCGTTCCTTGCTACTACTTAGGAACCATTAGTCAATCATTGAGAAACAGACGACCCAGTGCGCACCTATCTCAAGTGCCGCGTTGAATATCCCTATCAGATGGGGAACTCCGCCCGGCCGGACGCTCTGGTGTCGCCTGTGAAGATGGAAGAGGCTGGGGGCGCAAGGGATGTGAGAGGGGTCCCGGAATGCCACCAGTTGGGAACTGTCGACTGAGTTCTGCAAGCGAAGGAAGTCATTAGAGTACATTGGCGAGACGCACGCGGTGCTGTAGGCTTGACAAACTCACCCCTTGCCTGCTCCCTTGCCTCGCGAGTAGCAACTATGCAGTCAATCAGATCATTTATCTACTATGACCGAACGGGCTTGAGCTTACGCTGCTTGCGGGGTGCTTTGCCTCCCATGGTGGACGAGTGGTAAGACAGAAAAAAAAACAGGCTCCTTCTGGGGGCTTGGTGTAGAAGCCTTTGGACCCCTAACAGCGCGATAAGCGCTCAGCCAGGGCCAAGAGCGTGGGAGAGATTGTTGTGTCGTACTGGTTGAGATCCTTCCGCTGGCTGTGTGAGATGGGCAGTGGCGCGGTCTACTGGGTTAAACCCCTTAAGATTGTGGGTAGGGATACTTAAATCTACAATTTTTGGCGCAGTTGCAAAACTAGAAGGGGGAACATTCAAAACAACAGAGGACTTGCCGGTTACTAGTCATATCACATCCGGGTATTCTCACAGTTAATTTATGTGGCACGGTTGATATATATGTTTCTCCGTGTTAGAATACATTAAAAACACACGTGCGGGAGAACTTCATTGACGTTAAGACAAATAAAAAAACGAAGACACGATAGTTTTTTGCGTTCTACTGTAAAATAGATAAAACTCCTTTGGATGACCCTTCAATCCAGTAGCGACCGGCTCAATTTGTGTACCACGTCACAAAGACGCAGTCACGTGACTTCGCACACGTCTCAAACACGTGTTTGTTCAACACTCGACTGTTGCTGTCTCTTGCGTCTTCGCCGCTTTTTTCACAGCACAACTTTCCTCTTGACTCTTAACATCATGTCCAACAACAACAACGTCTCAGTAAAGCCCGAAAAATTTAGGCTCAGCGCGGAGAAAAACGCAAAAGTGAAGAAGGGAGAACGTAAGTGCAATTTTGCGTAAGCATTCGCAACTAACTTGTCTGCGTATTTTAGTGATCCTTCGTACTATGTCGTTCTTCGAGTTCAAGAAGGGGGATGACTTCGTCCTTCCCTTCTATGAAAACAACACGCCGGAGTTCTGGAAAGACGTCGTCATTTATGGCTGGGCGGGGTCTCTGTCCGACGATGGTAGCCAAATCTACCAGAGCGGGTTCTGGGATTTTAAATATCCTGGAAGCCACTACGAATACTTCAAGATCGAGAATATAGTTGATATGGAGATCAACCCTCATGCGGCTTGGCGCGGCGGGCAAGTCCACGTGTTTTTTTTTCTTGTTTCTACCATTCGAGCCACTTACAAGATCATCCCGCCAACTCCCATTTCTAGGACCGAGCCTATCTTGTGGCTCAACACAAACCGTTTTTCTTACGCGATGCAGAAGCCCGAGCCTACGTACGCAACCCCCTGGGCAAAGGTCGTCACGAGTTGGAAGAGGCACACGGGACTGGATGGAACCTTTCACCAAGTCCAGCCGAGTTATCCGAGGCCCAATTGGTTCAATGAAAACAAGCAATGGACTCACTTCCAAAGGCCGGCGTCTTCGAGCGAGGAATCAGACGATGAGCCCACCTCGACCTCGAAACGGGCTACGGGCGGAAAGAGACGAGTGCCACCTATAAAACGGCGGCCATCCACCGCAGCGACCTCGGCTTCCAAAGCTAAGGCGTCCACCTCGGAGGTGCGCACGACTCCCAGGCGCCCAAAAAAGAAGCCAAGTTACGTGGAGATCGAGGAGGAGGAGGAGGAGGAAGATTATGAGGGGGAAGAGGACGAGGAAGAGGAAGAGGAAGAGGAAGAGGAGGACGAGAGCGAAGCGAGCCTAGAGAGTGAGGGCGGTGCGGAAGGTGAATTCGGCGGGGACCACGATAATTCCGAGATCGAGGTGATAGAGGTGCGGGGAAGGAAGACTCGGGCGAGCGGGGCCGAGACCAGGGGGTGGAGGAAAGCGGCGGCGGTCAAGACAGCTGCAAAACCGGGGCCGTCTACTTCGTCAAAGCCGGGAGGGACGGGCGCCGGCACGAGCAGGAGCGGGAAAAGGGTGCCAACCAGGTCTTTGTCGATCGAGTACGCAGGCAAGGGGAAGGTGCGAGCCACGAGTGAAACATGGTCGATCGCGTACTGATGTATTTGTTCAGGCTTCGATAGATCCCCGAAGGGACAGCCACCTGATCTTTGGGACCGACAGCTCGGCCGCTGGCAGCGACAACGACGCTGCGCCGGACAAGAAGACAGACCCACCTCGAGGATTGTCGGGCGACCCCCAGAGCAGGGCGCCTCCTCCGATCCCTCCAGTCGAGGACGCTGGCGGAGCTGGTGGAAAGAGGAAAGCGGCAGAAGATGTGCCGGGAGGAGAAGAGTTGGCGGAGACCGAGAGGAAGCGACTTCGCGGTCTGGATGAGGAGCAGTCAGATCCGGGAGAAGCTCCCGTGTCTGGACCGATGGAGGGGGGGGCTATCGTTGTGACCGAGCCCAAGGTCACCGGGGACGACCGAGGGTCTATTATGGATCCTCCGTCTGTCAATGCTACGTCGCCCCCGGCAGCCATGGACGTCGAACCGTCCAGCAAAGGGCTGGAGCAGATCCCTGACCAAGCTCGTCCGCCGTCCCGGACAAGTCTTGCGTCTGCGTCGATGTCTGAGTCCGAAGGCACCGAGCCCAGGTATCCGTTCACTCAGGTAAGTCATTAAATTTGTCAAAGATATACTTTCTAACAGTTATCTTGTTTTGCCTACCCGCATAGGTACCCCGGTCTAGTCCCATTAGGGATGAACCTGCTCCAACCCAGGACTCGACTGCTAGCAGTGCGTTCAGCCAGCCACTGACCGGTAAGCGATGAACCTCTAGACCGCTCCTACAGATAGTGAAACACCGTAACCTTAATTTCCACTCCGGTTTCACGTCTAGGCAGCTCGCAGGTATCTGTGAGGCCGAGCACGCCTGAAGCGACCTGGCCGGGCCCATCGTCGTTGCGTGAGTCGATATGTCGCAAAAGGTCACCGTACAGAGAACAACACTAGCTCACATATAACTATCCTAGCTGGACGCTCTGCGGCTGCTATGGCGGCTGGCCGTGCCGCCGACGCGAGAATGGCCGCTGTTCAGCTTATCCCTTCTAGGCAGGGTCCATCCGAAGCCGCGAGCGCCTTGCTGGCACCGAACGCTGCTATGTACGTCGCCCCTGTTTGTGAAATTGAACTATCCACCGACGCTAACTACTATTGGTTCCAGACAGCCGGTGTCAGAAGATGTTGCAGCTCCCAGTACCCCGCTCCCGTCTGCTGCTCGGGTAGTTGCGGCCATGGACACGGCGGAGGACAATGTTTCGAGTGTCCCCGTCGAGGAGGATAGGTCCGCTTCCCTTCCTGCTGCGCCGGCCGCCCAGGAGTCCGCGTCGATCGATGTCGGCACCGGCAATCTGCTTGGCGGTGGACGAGAGACAGCCGAGGCTCAGCTGACCGACGAGGAGCGCCGACGGCAGCTGACCGACACCGATGGCCTGGACGAGCGCGGCCCACGAGGATAGGGTGGCGAGGGATAGTAGGCTGATCTACGCGGATGTTCTTGAAGCCCCTATTCTGCTCAGCCCTCCATCGACTGTTGCGTCCCGTATTTACTTTGTCGCATGATGTTTTTTCTTTGTTTTTGGCATAATATTCATTTCTTTGCATGTTCTGCATGCCCGCCAGACGCTTAATGTCCCAAAAACAAAAGCAGAGGCGGCCTAACTCTACCTTCCACCAAATTGCTGGATTCAAAAGCTATCTCCATAGTGGAGATCCCCCTAAACGGTTGCCCCCTCCTACTCTTTTTGCTCTAGGTTTGGTTCTGCACATCACGTGTGCATGATATTCAGAAGATCAGAGGTTCCAAAACAGCATTTTCTTTCCTACTCTCATGCTATGTGTTACACATATCAAGGCCACTAGCCATCTCATCGGCTCAATGGTTTTGACTCGTTTCTGGCTCTGTTCTGCCGTCTGCATTTCCGTGGATATCTCACTTCGAGCGGCTGCAGCCGCTTCTCGGGCTTCCTTTCGTAGTCGGCAGCAATATAGTTATTCTCTGTTAGTTGTCATATTCTATCTTTTCTTCTGACGCCCCTGTCTCAGTGTGGTGTTGCAGTGCGCGGTACAGCCGCAGAGAATTTTCAGTGCGAAAAGAAAGAAAGTCTAGGTTATAGCATACTATTGATATAGCACGCTCAATATATTGTCACCAGCCCCTCACCGCATAAACATATGTCGAACTCTGGAGATTCGTTCGAATTTCACAGGACATCTAGTCGTGAGACACACTCGTGGGCCTTCAGGGTCCATGCCCGTCAAACCTTTACGTAACCATTTTTTCGTGTTGTGCGTGTTGAACACTCACGTACTCCACGCCTCAGACCCCAGCCTTTCGACCACAGAAGCCATAGTCATGGACACCGTACAACAACCCGGTAAGTGCTTTCGTTGTCTGATGGGACATACGCACCAACAGCGGTCTACGTCGCGTAGTTGCGCAACGACCTCGCCTTCGCCTCCCTTTTGGTAGAGCGAAGGACTCGGTGAGTCGATTCTGGAAGGCTTTTTTGTTGGATCTAACCCTGATCTCAGTACTGCTATTATTGTGAGGACGGCGGATCAGTGATCGACTGCTCGAATCCTAGTTGCAGCAAGACCTTCTGCTACGCAACATTTGGTGGCACTGGTGCGGACGACGACGGTCCGGAAGCAAAGTCCTGCGTAACTATACCGGAAGAAATGATTAATAGTCGCTCTCGCGCTTTCAGGTGTCCAGAGTGTCTTGCGGCAGACCCGCCGCTAGCAATGGATGTGAGCAGGTTTGTTTCGTCGATAGGCTGCGGATACTGATGCGCCTATAGTATACCGTGAACCGAGGCTCGCGTAACACACGACGTCTCTCCTCCCGGTCTTCCCTGGTCATCGTCGTATATTATCTAACCACGCTGGAATCTCACGCCACCGGCCTACTACACGAGCTTTATTCTATCCTAGCTGGTCTGGAGGTCCACGTGGTGCCGCTACAATGCAAAATCTCGGAACATTTGGCAGAAGAGGATCTGCTGGAAACGGTAAAGGTGTAAGTCCTGTTTCTCACTGGCGGTCTGGAAGTCTTATCCAAAAGTAGACTATTGCCAGAGGCACCGTTCCACGTAGCGGTTGTTTTTGTCACCGAGGGAAACGACGGTGGAGGGTGGTGGTGGTCGAGTGACGCCGACGAGTTGAAAGCGCAGTCGACATCGGAGCGTCAATTGCTAGACCAGACGCTCTCGACATTAGAAGTGTTGATAAAGCCCGCGGTCTCCGCAAGGGTGTTCGTTATCGCGTGCGGTATGAATCTCCGGAGCCCGAGTTCTGTGAAAGGGATTTTCCGGTACTTGAACAAGTCAGTGTTTTGCCTTGTTGTCGTGAGCGTTTGCTGAAATCGATACAGAAGGCCGTGGAACTCCATAGTTCTTGCGACTGCGGTCTCCTTGATGTTCAGCGACTTCGCGTGCATCTTGCCTGAGCTCTTTGTCGAGCTCTACTACTTTGCGTCCCCCTTCAAGAGCTCAATGCTCAGAGTCTGGGCCAAGTCGCTGGTCGCTAGGACGCATACTGGTCTGCTGATCATGGAGAGGTCTAACCGAGCGATGGAGGAGCTGTACGTCAGTCGGTTCGAAAATGCTCCACCGAGTGCTCGGCCTATAGGAGTGGACCTACCGGAGGTGACCTCTCTCTGTGGCTGCCGCGGCACTGAAAACGACGAGGCCAACAACGCTCGGTGGAAGCGCCTCCATGCTTCTACCGCCTTCGGCGAGGCGTTTTTCTTCTTTAGGTCCACCTGCTGTGGAGTCGAGTTACACGTGGCTATTTACTTGGATTTCCGCCGCGTTCTCCAGGCACATGGTATCACGTTCGTCGAGGAGGCGTGGGACAGAGAACTACAGAGATTCTCGTTTGATGAATCGGACATGGTAGTCTTGAAGATATCGGTACGCCCCTCAGCTGAGCTTGTCTGCTGTGTGTGTTCATACGTTGCGTGCCAGAAAAAAAGGCTCCCCATCGACCACAAAAACCGGCCGAAACACGACGCGCCTTGGACGTCCGCTGGACAAAAGGCTGAGGAATTGATGGTCGAGGCAGCTAAGGCTAAGGTAGCAAATCGGCCTGGAAATTATGTTGAGATTGCCTAAATCAGAGGTTACCATCGTATACCGGTTTGATATTTGTTAGCTTGGGTGTATATACAGGTTTACAACGTAACCTCTGGCACGTGTTCCGTTTACTTTGTTTATCCGAGCTTTTTGTACCACACTGGTGTTAGGCTTCATATGGGGTTTATCGGGTACACAATTATATGGATTTGAAGGAGTTGATATTTTTATTAATGGAATGCACCGGTACACACGTCACATGAGCTACAGGAGTGGACGGAGACTAGAACAATAGTAAGGGACAACAGTTCACGAAGGCGGAGCCCATCTGGCCGACACCCCTAACAGCGGTATGGAACTATGTCAGCTAGCAAATGATTAGTATAAACTAGCCCCTAGCAATCTATGGCAGACGTTGACGCAGCATGGGTAAAGTGTAGGCAAGACAACGGGCGGGTGGGGGTCACTGCCACAAGAAATGCCGTGTTGTTGGTTGGCGGATCCACAAATACTAAAACTAGTCATAGAGCAAAGGCGGGTTAGCAAGTAGCAAGGGTAATATTTAAATGTCAGCGATACAGGAGAGATAGTGGCGGAGGGGATGTTCAAACAACCATTTACTCACCTGTTGCGAAGAAAGAATATGATAACCCCCAATAAGGATGATTATTAAGAAGCTACACATGAAAATCTTATTGCAACAACAGTAATCATGTTGTTTGTGTTGAGGGGAGAGGCGGCGGGCAGCAGTGTTATAAAGTCGTGGTGTGTGGTGGTTGGCGTTGAGAGTCTTGTGAGGTAAACATGAACCCTTGTGATGGCCTTCGACTTGAATGAACAAGCACCCTCAAGTATCACGGACCTGCCCTAAATAACTTTAGGCACGACCATATTGTAGCACGACTAAGATTTCTATGTGGCTTTAGCATAAGTAGAAGGTAATATGGAAAATATATATCTAAGCAAAATGTAACATAAGGCTGACGTGTTGTCCCACTTATGCTGTACAAGGTTTTCAGCCAAGGTTACATCAACCCCTGGGACAACGTTAGTTTGAGGTCTGAGACTTGAGATGGAGACTAGCCGATGGGATGGCAAGATTTCACATAATCCCTCAGACGTGGAAACTGGTTCGAAAACAGGTTTAATCTCGGTCGATTTACACCCCAAATTCCGTCTCCCCGAATGATGTCTAACCCAGTTCCAATCACGCGCGGTAGTGTAGTTACAGCGCTTTATAAATATGATTTTTCAACACGCCATGGCAGCAGGCTCCTTCCCACGCCCTCCCAGTGTCCCCCGGCTCCAGATTTATGTCAGGCATCGTCCTCTCTATCAAATGAGACACAATATCAGCAACGGGCTATGCAATATTAGTAGCACCCACTCTTGGCCAATCTGGACTTCTTTCCCAATAGCTGTGGGATTGTGGACAGGGCGAGCCTCGCCCGGAGCTTGTAAAGCTGAGCACCTGGCTGCTTGACGGAAAGCACAGGTGAGACCACTTACTTTCATCGTTTTCGTCGAACGACGACTGTCCGCCTTTCACTTATGTGACGTCAGTAAAGGCCTCCCTTGAAAGAGTCAGCGACTTACTGTCTGCGTGGCTTGCACGCCCTCCTGTCGATTTCCTATCCTTACCCCCGTTGTTCCTGTTGAAGCCGGCACCAGGATTTCCGGTTCTCTGCTTGGTTCTCGCCATAAGCCTGTGGTTGTGGAAGTGAAGCCAACACACGCGTTTGATCGTTGTTCAGGGTCTCACCATGACCCCGGACACTTCCAAAGCAGTGCAGACACGTAGAGCCGCGCCACCAATGCTCGATGACGTTGTTCAATGATAAAGAAGACAAAACAAAAACGGACTAGATGAATAAGTTAAGGACTATGCTTGTGATAGTAAATACGTCTCCCCCTTCTCCCCTCCTCATCGGTCGAGTAGCTGTGGAGGTGATGGGGTTTTGCCCCTGTATCGCCCGCGAAGGCGGTTGTAGGCGATGAGATGCTTGGGAACGGAATCAAGTCAGGCGCTGCTAGTATACAGACCGGCAGACAATGTATTGTTTGTACACTGTGACAGAACAATTTGAGGCGTGGAGGGAGACGGTGCATAACAGAGTGTGCGTATGAATGTTTTTTCTTTCTTTCTTTTCAAACAGCGTGACCTGCAAACCGTAAAAGACCCAGGTCTGTAAGGTACTTACCGATGTTCAACCACTGCCATCAAAGCCTCCGCCCTTATCATACGGCCAGTTACCTCACCATCTACTTGGCCTTTGTCTCACACTTACTTCACGTTAGGTAGGAAACTGGTTTCCAGGATGAAAAATGTTCTGCCAGTTGCGGGGGGAGACTCACAAACCGGTCGTATCGGAGTGTCAGTCCGTAAGAAGAAACAGGGGCCGTCCTACTGCCGATTGATCATACCGAGTTCCAGCTCTGGTCTATCAAGTCTCCCTTTGTGATGGCCCAAAGTCTGCTTGCATTCTGTTTTAGCTAATGCTCTGAAAAATTGTTGCACGTCAGATGAAATCATTCCATGCGCCAACGGTTTCCCTGTCTAAAAGGCTCGCAACTGCTGTGTCTCTTGTTTTCGCTCTCTCTGATATGATCTTTATGGGTATAGGAGACGAAGAAACGCTCTCCTTGAGAGCGTTCAAGGTGGGTGCCCTATTTCTACGTATAGGCGTCGTAAACATGCATGCTGCGCCCCTCGAACCTGCAGCTCTCACAGCCCACCAGAATGATGTCGTACATAATGTTTTCCAAGAGCGGTGCTTTGGTGAACACGAGTCGTAGATGTTTATATGGTCATAGCGTATATTGTAGAGTTACAACGGTCGCGGGAGTACTTATACAAACGAAAACATACATAATTGCGAGACCCAAAGCACACTCGATGGCCCTCAGCCTAGCGCAAAATACGGAACCACTGCAGCGTAAAGGCCGCAAGCCTTGCGAAGCTCTCCCTGCAGATGGTCTGTGGGGAGGACCCAGGTCTGCAGGCACACGGAGCACATCGCCCTAACCTCCACATCCTTGAGCAACTTTCCGTCAGCCGCGTCGTGCTTCACCAGCCAGACCTTGCGTCTCTTCCTTCGCTCCTGGCCGTTCACCCAGGTATCGAGCTGTGGGCAGCTGCAGACGCTCAACAAACCCGGTAGCTCCTTCCCTAACGGACGGCTATCGAAAGGGGAAAACAACCACATCACCGGAGGTTGGTTCTTGACCATGACGATCAAGTCCGAGTGGTTGCAAGCGATGCCATCGCTCAGCCAACAGGTGAACATGTGGTTCACCTCCCACTGGCTCTCAGCCATGAGCGCGATGCTCATTCGAGCGACGAGGCTGAGCATGAACCCCGGCGCCAGCTTGAGGTTCAGACAGCCGGTCAAGGTGTCGAAGACGCCGGCCCTTATTCATGTACAGTGGTCAGCGGCGGAGACAAAACAGGAACGCCAGAACATTTCGAAAAATCACCTGTTCAACCACTGCTGCATGTCCTTCGTCTGCTGAGGAGACATGAAGGGGTGGCCACAGCAGAGCATCATTGCTCTGACGGTGTGGGCGCGTTCGGCGAGGTGGCGAATGTTTTTCGTCGAGCGCTCGAAGAACTGAGCCAGACGCTGTCAGCCACATCTCCGAGAACCTGGCCATACATACCTCTACAGGAGGGCAAGACTCCTTGCCGCTGATCTGGTATCCGTTCCCGTTGGACAGCCCGTGTGTGAGATAGATCACGTACAGGTTGAAGGAAGTTGCCTCCCAGTCACTATGGATCGATGTCAGGTACATGGGCGATAACCGCCGCTCGAACATCAACTCACCATTTCTCGAACAGAACGGGGTAGTCGGAAAGCTCGTCTAGCTTGACAGGCTCGACCAAGCACTATCGAGCTGTCAACCGTAGAACAAAGACGGTGGTGATGGGCGTATGCTCACCGTCCACCCATGGTTCTGCCAACGGCTCAACACCACAGAGCACAGGTGTTTTGCCTGAGGCCAAAACTGATCCAAATAGTACACCACCATCGCCATCTTCGGGGCCGCCTGGCCTTTTTGCTCGATGGTCAGTCGGCGGACTGGTCGTACAAAATGCTATAGCCACGGAATGGTTTTTAGTTACGACCGAAACCAGGGTCATATGGATCGGGACCTGAACCTACCGGATACAGATCACCGCTGTGGTTCCAGCAGTCTGCGCATATAAACGTGGAATCGGCCTCATCGAGCGCCGACGAACTCGGTCCCGCGGAAAACCTATTCAGCTCGACGCAAGTCTCGAGTTTGACTGGCAGGGATTTGTTCTCGGGATCCGAACGGGGACGCTTTCCGCAAATGTATTTTCCGCAGCCCAGGCATTGGAGGAGGCGTTCGGTGATGGCCAGGTTGCAGCGGTAACACAGAGGCTCCCGGTAGTCTTGGGGTTCTTGAGCCTCCTCGGGCTTCAGCTCGTTCTGTATCACCTGTCTTGTGATAGGGATTTGTTGGTGAACCTCGCAAAATAGCAGCTCGCAGGCTCGGTCACTTACGTCGTTCCAAATCTCTTCGCTTTCCTCCTTGGAGGCAGGGCCTTCCCCGAGTATCAAAGGCTGAAAGACGTATATACCGTGTGATCAGGTGGGCGTACAGCCAAGATGTCTTGTAGGGCAATGCCGACGTAGCGCACGCACCTCATCTATCCTTTGAAGTATCCAAGCGGCGGCAGCGTCGACGTCCATGCGCAAATGGAAATCGAAACAGTGCTCAGTATTACGACCCCTGATCGGCTGACTGTCGATGTACACCACCGCTCCCCCGAGTTCCTTGATTTTGCAGCCGAGCTCGTAGACCAAGTCGAACGTGTCGTTGCATCGGAGCGAAACTCCGGCAACTATCAGAAGCCGGCATTGCTTCAAATCCTCAAGAATACCTCTGCGAAGGGCACTGTCCGAACCGGGGAGCAGTTGACTCGAAATCCTGTCTTGAACCGCCGGTCGTAGAAACCGTCTCGAAGGAGGCCCCGCACGACGTTTGGCGGCCCCGCTCGCCACCGCTGCCACTGGTGAACCAAAGTCAGGGGGTTAGAAAATGTAAGGCCGAGGTCCGACCAGGAAACGGCTGGAACAGTCAGAGGCTGATAGGCTTTGTGGTTCAACAACGGGAACGTGGGCCGCTGAGCATCCCGCAACAGCTTTCTACTCTGGCCGAGGGCTGGACTTGGAGACATCAAGACGAAAACTCACCTCGAGATGTACAACGCTCGCAGGAGACGGTTCGCCCTTCCAAGAGCTGCTCCGTCAGACTGTCGAGCGCGGGAGACGTCCATCCAGGGCAGTCTTGAGTCAGACAACGTACCACCCTGTTGTCCCCCCGCATCATCACGAGCCGCTGTTCGATATCAGGATAATCTCGACCTTCCATCCCATCGAGATTGGCGGTGAGGCACCTCACTAAGTTGCCACTCTTGCACACACGCCCGAGGTACCGGTGGAACTGATTGCCAGGCGCTGCCGACGCTTGTAGCCGGCGCCGGGTCATGGCCATGTTGAAAAGCCCAAGCGTATCCTCGCGCAACTCGCTACCGCTCGCGCGGACGCTCGAGCACTCCTTGAGCAGTGACATCAAGCTGGTATTGGCTTCGGCATCTCCACGAACCAGCTTGACCTGTTCTTTTTCGGGCTAAGGAGCCGTCAGGTTGGTTCCAGTGGGGGAAGATACCCTGAGCAGAATTTTGAACTAACCATAATGCCGGATGCAACCAAGGTGCCCGGACCGCAGACGACCATGACTCCATGCGACCTTGCGATTGCGTCCAACACAGACTCCGCGCGAGCCTTTTTCTGCTCGAAGTCAAGGACCTGGGTGCTGAGCCCACTACTGAAGCGCGTAGACATATCTGGAGGTCAAGAAAAGTGAGACGAACTAAGTGGACGTGGGGGAAGGGGACCGGCAACGTGGAGAAGCAACTCTGAGGTAAATCAACAACGAGGAGAATTGGGTCACGTGGTTACGCGTTCTGATGTAGTTCGGTTGTCGTACGTATTTAGACATTGTGGTCTCTTCGCACTGTATTGGGCATCCTTGTCGCCCCAGAAAGAGCGGGTCGCGTACTGCCTGGCTTCAGGGTTTTGGCCGAACCACACCGTGGCTGTCTGGCTATTGTTTCGCCATTCTTGTCTCGATTCTCGATTGGGGGAATAGAAAACAGCACATGAATTGGCGTCTCACAACGACACAGAATTATAGGTGGAGCAAGGGCGGGAAAGAAACGTATACTCGTAGAACAAAGCACAGTGAACCCTATTTTTCAGGACTCCTCGGCCGGACCTTCACCTTTGTGAGGCGCAATACTTGGGAACATCCCAGCATCGCGAGTCAACTGCCAAGGCGTCGTATGGTGAAGATGCGACAGAGGTTCTCCCGGACGGCTACGGTCTCCTTTAGGACCGAGACGGAGCCATTTCCGGGCCGGAACACCCGCTGCGTCATTCGGGCCAAATATGTGACCCGGTTCAACCGCCAGATCTCCCGACGCCCGTCTCTTGAGATGAGAGTGGTCTTCGAACGGCCACTGCTGACTCCAGCGGTCGTCCCACCACGGTGGGCGAGGGCCGGTCGTAGGCCACATCCCTGTCTTCGCAGCTTGATAGGCAGGTCCGGCGCCAGCAAGGGACTGCTCCCACAGATCGGCGTAGAGCTTGTGTGGGAGGAGCATCGCATACTCGGCATGCGGCGTCGTCAGCCACACGCACCTTTCCCTGGGTACCAAGCAGGTCAGTCCTCGACGGTATCAACCAACGACACAAAGACCCACCCCCCGCGGAACCTGATGTCTTCACGGACCTCCAGCCTCTGCACAATCGGAAGACGGGCCCAGAACCAGTCCACGTTATGCCCAGCGAACCACGCGCATTGCGCAAAAAGTCCCTCTTTGCCGTGGATCGTCGCTACGATAGCGACTACCTCGTAGCCACCAAACCTCTGGCTAGTAAAGCTCGTAGCGTCAATGGGGGCCAGCTTTCCCGCCGAGTAAATGAGGAACGAGGACAGCACACGTGTACGAACTAATCAACGCGTTCAGCTCTCAAAAAAGGTCAACCCGCTCGGGACCCAGCTAGACTTACAAGAATTGGAAGAGTACAGCATCACTTCCTCTTCCAGCTCTTCTTCTTCTTCTGCTGGTTTCAGCCTCCCTTGACCCGGCTGTAGCTCCCGGCTCTCTACCATGCTGCGAGACTCTTGCGTACTGGATTTCGGCTGTAGTGTGCTCATGGCGGGTGGTTGGCACGACAAAAACGCGATGTCACGTGCCTTGAGTCCTTGCCTGTTCATGTGACACGTCCAACAGCTGACACCCGCCACAACCCACGTTCCTGTTTTTTTTTCGGCATTCCAAATCAACATGGCGCAAGAATCGGTGAAGCGGCTTACGGTACGGGAGGAGGGATTTCAGCTGGCTGCAGAGGAGTGGGCTCTCAAGGCCAAGAAAGGACATGGTGCGTTCGCTGTTCAGCCGGACGTACGAGAGGGCACTTACAGGCAAAACAAGTGATACTGCGGACTATGACTCTTTTTGTATTTTCTCGAGACGGTTCCCAGGTTCCCCCTCTGTGGGAAAATTGCACTCGGGAGTTCTGGAAAGGGGTCACCCTGCGAGGATACGCCGCCTCCCTCAGCGGAGCTAGCAGAAACCTGGTGCAAGCAGGACACTGGGACCCTTTTTATTCGGAGGGTCACTATGAGATGTACGAAATCACAAACATTACGGGGCTCTCCTGGGAGTCAAGACTGGAGTGGCGTGGAGGGTGCGCTCTCTCACGTCTACTGTGCTTTACGCCGAACAAGATACTCATGGATATACAATACCCCAGGCAGGAGCAAGTGTTCTGGCTGGAGTCCGAGAAGTACAGCTACGCGCTCCAACAGCCGGAAGACTGTTATAACGAGATGTGGGAGGCGGTCGTCGGGAGTTGGAAAGAGGTCACCGGCGTCGACGGCTGGTTCCGTCAAATAAGCCATACTGAGGATAAGCCCTCCTGGTGGCCCACAAAACGAGACTGGAATGCGCTACTCAAAGAGAGAACTCGGCCTCAAAATCAGGTGCAAGAGAGGGGCTCAACATCACAACAGGAGGAGGCTCCAGAGGAGTCTGCAGGGAGAAAGACGGGGAGGACTAAGCAGGATAGGTCTGCGCAGAGGAACACGGAGGAAGAAGTGGGCAAGGGCAAGAGCAAGGACAGAGCCGAGTCTCATAGGATCAAGGCCGGAGACGAACAGACAAAGAGTGTCGACTCCGCCCAGCCTGATTCTAACGTGCCACTGAAAGCACCCGGGCCACCGGACGCTACGAAAAAGGCCAGGTCAGTGACAGACCAGCTACCGAGTGGAAGCAGGCTCAAACCACACCTGCATACAACTACCGTGTTTACCAAAAGGATTGACGCCAATGGTAAATCCTATCTTACATCGGCAGTTTATCATAAGGACGTGCACGAGATGAAGCAGACATTGGAGCACGCTGGACCGGACAGGCGCCATGAACAGAGGGAACCGAGAGCCACCGGGGCTGGTGGGCAGGAGAAAGCGGTCGGGCGAGCGCAACAGAATAAACGACTTTCGCCGCTAGACGCATCTGCCTCCAAGACGGTGTCGGCTCTGACAACTGGAAGCAAGCGAAAGGCCGATGCGTTGGTCTCCGTGCCCGTTTCCGGCACCAACAGTGTTCATATACCTGCTCCCCTCTCCGGGCCGTGCGAGGTCGAGCAAGCTGCGCACGCGCTATACATCCTGAGGAAGGGTCGGGTGGTCAGGGAAGCGCGTGGCTCTATGCCGGGACCTAGTACTCAGGAGGCAGCCAAGATGCCAGAGGCAACGGTCGGACGGCTTTTTTCCGTGCGTTCGTCGTCGTCGTACATAGGACCAGAGGACAGTGAACACCGTTCTTTTCCCTCCGATGAGGTAAGCCATGATCAGCAACATCCGTCTGGTCGATCTTTGAACAAACTTTCACGCCACGATGAAGATGACCCCTCAGGGCTCTTCAGAACCAGCCTTGCCTCCAAAGCTGCACCTGGTCCAGGGTAAAGAGGCGCCTACCAACAACGGCAGAATCCGCGGAGCTCCAGGTAGGTATCCCTGCTACTGAGAACCTTGGGTCGTCAATCCAAGCACGTGGCCCTTGACCAACTTTGCTCTAGGCGTCAGTATGGCAGGCGCTATCGGCGAGTCTCGACCTTTTGCAAGGGAGAGTACTGTAGACGAAGGCGACCTCCACCGCTATCGCGGCAATGACGAATCTCTCGATTTCGGGGGTAGACCGCGGGCTGCTCGGTCGAAGACCTCTACCTAACCACTGATCCATCCGGCGAGCCAACCGTACTATCTGTTGTTTTCTCTGCAAGTGTTCTGTATTGCCGGCCTAGTGCTGCTCATCGTTAATCTGATATAGTTCGACATTGCTGCATTCTGTTGCAAGGATGGAAGCGGTCACGAAATACAAGTCGTGCCGGGTAACATCAAACAATCTTCAATGGAGCAAGGCCGGAATTCGCCGAAAGCGCATGCCCGAGGCTCATTCTACGTTGATTGACATCAAGATGTAAAAATAACTGCGGCTAACGTCCGGGAGACACTCCGGCACTGCTACCTCTTCGGCGACCTGGAGGATTTCTTCTGCCACCGGGCACGCAAACTCGAGGACATCCTCGACAAACAGCTCAAACATACGCCCCCTGATGAAGAGGTGAGCCGCACGTACCAGTTCCATCGTTGGCAAGGTTGGCAAACCCAGGTCAAGCCCACTTCCTGCTATGAACCCCTCCCCAGCCCAAAGATTTGTTTGTCCCTCCTCCCCACGGTCAGTCTACGTCGGTCCCCATAATTATGCGCAAACAGCCCAGACGACTATCCCTCCCCAGTCGCCCGGCCCAAGCGGGAGATCCACCCGCCCCCGCCAGAGGACCTCCCATACTCGGACACCCCGGCAAACGGGAAACGTGCTCGACAGGGCAAGTACCGTCGGCTGGAGGGCGACGACGGCACCGCTGAACAGCTCCGCTACTGTATGAAGATAATGCTTGATTTCAACAAGAAGTTACTCTATCAGACCGCGGGACCGTTCTACGAGCCAGTGGGTGAGTCCGGTGCCCAGCGCTCTTTCTTCTCGGGCTAATTGTTTCTAGACGTGGTATACGTGCCGACTTGCCACAAGATGGTCAAGTGCCCCATGGACCTCGCGACCATACGCCGCAAGCTCGACAATGGTGAATATTCGAACGCGATGGCCTTCAACAACGACTTCCGGCTTATGATGACGAAATACCAAATCTCCAACGACTGCAGTCTCCACTGGATTGGAGACGGACTGTATTCTCAGAGAGAAGTGGAAGAACCTGCTGCCACTTTGTCAGCTCACCCTAGACGACGACTAAGAGGTCAATAGCATCGAGGACGCGCACGATGGTGAGGGCACCGACTGTCAGTCACCCTACCTATTCTTTTCCTGACCATATCTCACGCCACCATTTGTTTATTTTTCATTAGCGGTTATTGCTTTGGTGGAGTCTCAAATCGAGGCGAAGAGGGACAGCCTCGCTGTGCTCACTTCTAAGAGGAAGAAGCCAGAGGTCATACGGCCTCCGGTCTCCCCCTGAAGGAGACAACCTCGACCACCCCCACTTCAATCAACCAACCAGGTTGGCGGGAGTGATTGACAAAACGGTCTCGGGCTGAAAGAGCGGGGGAGCCGACAAGGATGCGGGAAGTTAATGTCGTCGGGCATATTCGGCGATAAGCGGTGCCGAACCACCGCAGCCGAAACGGTGTCGTGGAAATGTCATGGACACGTCATGGACACGTCACGTGACCTCGGGGATGTTGAAGGGTCTCGTGAGTGCCCTTTGTTTATCATGAACCTCCACTGAGCTCTCGCCTCCCCATCTCGCCTCCCCTCCACCTCTCTTACGTCCTCTGGCCGAATCGGGACGACTGCATCCCGGCGACACGACCCTGCCTATACGGCGCACGCCGATGTCTCGTATTACGAGCAGGTGATGGCGGGGATGGTGGCAACGAGGGGCGCGAGGACGGCGGCATTGGCGGCGACGGTCCAACAATCACCCAGCCCCACCGGTGGACGCCCATGTCTCGTTTTTCGAGCTGGCCGAGCCGGGTGAATGGGCGTTACCCATTTGTCCAGCAAGAACGGCGGTGACGAAGATCAGCTCGACTCACCCTGCCCCAACGGCGTACGCCTGTGTCTCGAATTTCGAGCTGGCCGGGTGGGGCGAGGGTCTAGGGCTGATTCGTACAGCGAGAACAATGGCGACAAAGACCGATTCAGCTCGCCCTGCCCCAACGGCGTACGCCTATGTCTCGCATTTCGAGCTGGCCGGGTGGGGCGAGGGACTAGGGCCGATTCGCACAGCAAGAACAATGGCGACGAAGACCGACTCAGCTCGCCCTGCCCTAACGGCGTACGCCTATGTCTCGCATTTCGAGCTAGCCGGGTGGGATAGCTCGGTTGCAACCTCGACTCCATCGACAGCAGAAGGAACTGCATTGTCGGCGTACGCCTCCATCTCGTTTTCGAGCGGCGCCACGGCGTTCGATTGTCCCAGCCAGCACTGCGTACGCTGATGTCTCGATTTTCGAGCATTGATGGCGGGACGGCGTACAACGGGTCGCACGCACGGAAGGTAATTCTGCTGTGGCAGAAGACTGCGTACTAACAACGTACGCCTGTGTCTCGTCCTCGGAGCGTGTGATGTTGGAGACGTTGGAGATGAACAGCAAGACAGTAATGCTGGGAGTCACGGGGACCGCATCTATACCTACTCAGCCACTACGGCGAACGCCCATATCTCGAGTCTCGAGCTGGCTGAGTAGGGTGGGTGACCAATGACTACGTATACATCAATAACGTCCATAATGACACCTGCTGCCTGAGACCTGCACCCAGTTACGAGTAAGCCGGAGTGGGTGAGTTGGTCGAGTGGTTTGTGTGATTGCAGCAACATTACGATCGCTGCTATACTCCTTGTCCTGGTCTGCCCAGCGCCAAGCCTCTGAATTGCATCCATTTAATTTGAACCCGGCCTGGTCAGAAATGTAATTACCATGCGGAGTGAAAATATGCTGGCAGTTACAAGAATAATACAGACCCGTGGCAAAGTCGACAAATGTGCACAAGAAATGTCTTGCAATTTCAGGCGGAGTCTGATGGGTCAACTGCTGTGATTAAATGCAGAACAGGAGCTCCTATGTGTTTGCGTGCATCTGTACTCTGGGGTTTGTTACTTTTGCCACTCAAAGTCTGTCCTAGAGTCAATAGACCTTGTTGCCCCTCCGGGCTAGCTCTTTCTGAGTCGATAACCACACAAGATATTCATTGGTCCAGTCTATTCCTGCGGCAAGAATCTATTATAGGTTGTCAAGTTACACTCGTTTTCTCTTTCTGCATGGGGCTCTATACAAGTCGTATTGGCTCGGTTGTCGCATCGGCTCCTGCCTTTCCATCTTTGACCAAACCGACAACGCGCAGTCGCTTGCGCTCAGCTGCCCGTTCACTGTCGCGCTTTGCGTTATCTGAACGCTTGCGCTTGCATGCCTCGACCTCCGCGTCTCTTTCTTCCTTTGCGGCCTGGAGGTCTCTGACCACCTGATCCAAAGTGGGTCGAGTGAGTTCGGGCTCCAGCTTTAATCCCCTCCAAGTCGAGCTCCGACAGAAAGAAAGCAGGGTGATCCGATGGCCACCCTCCCAGCCTAAGACCTCGTGGGTAAGATCGTATCCGTCGAAAGCACCCAAGCAACCTGGTCGCCACTCGAACTCTGCGTTGAGATCTTGCAGGCTAAGCGTGCCACCAGTGAAATCTCCTAGCACGCCGATCACGTCCATACCCCCCGAAAGGCCACTGGTATCCCTGTGTTTGAGCGTTTGACGATTGATCCCGAAGCCAAAACAAGGAAACGGGCTAGTCCAACCGTTCTCCAGTACCACCTTGGTTGGCCCGCGAACCTTCAGCATGCTTGCTTTTAGTCTTTGCATGCTCCGCCCTAGCGAGGCGTGTATAATTTTGACCAGGTGTTCTTGCTGGGCATCGTAAAGTCGCTTCCCCTCCAAGAGGGCTATGAGCTGCTGGCTAGATGATTCGTGCAGGGCCTCCCGGAATTGACTCGACGTAGCGATCGGCCGTTTCTAGTATGTGAAACCAGCTTCAGTGGATGTCGGACCACCACTGCAAGTAGCGTTCACTCACCGTCTCCATGCCTGTCTGAAACCATGCCGGCGAAAAATAGTATCGTGAAGCCGGCAAGACCGCAGAGTCGAGCACTCCCCGAGCTTCGGGCTCTTCCGTGTTGGGCGGTTGCTCGACAAGGTCTCGATCTAATGGTGTTTCATCACCTTCGCTGGCCCAAGCGACCTCCCCTTCTTTGCTGGTGTAAAATTCGAGTAATTCGGGATGCTCCCCCTCCGTCTCCAGTTCTTCCTGCGAGCATTCCGAGCCGTCTTTATCATCTACAGCCTCAGCTTGGGTGACTCTTTGCCCCTCCTGATCCTGAAGACCCTTCTCGCGAGACCAGGTGATAAATCGACCTCTAGTGACCGGCCCTCTCGATTCGGTCTTCCGCTCCTTTTCGCCAGAGCCTCTCGACCGCCGTTCTCCCTTTCCAGGGTCTTTCATCGGTGGACAGACTTTCACCAACTCCGCCAGGTTGTCTAGAAAAATGGCCTGCGCAAACGGTAAGAACATAACAAGAACTAGCTTGTGATCGCCCGAGACACACCTGTAAGCCTTGCCCGATATAACGAGGAAAATACCAAAAGACGATCGTGTCTTCCAGGTCTACCAGTACAGTTGGCCCGTCCGTTTCCTTCAACTGTACTTTTGTCTCTGACAACGTCCCAAAAGGCCCTCCTCCCTCTATGGGAACCGCCCCTCCTCGCCGCGCCAACAGAAACTCCGACATGCGGAAGTTAAGAACCCCTGTTCGAACAAGTGGAGTACCGTGAGTGCGTTGGCCATCTGCGCTACATGTCAACGCTCACTCTTGTTCTTGATGGCTGTGTCGATCATCTGCATGTTTTGGCGAAGCATGTCGTGCAGCGCTCGCCGCTCTGTCGCACGTTTGTGCGTCCTTCGATCCTTGAGGCTCGGCTTCAGCGGTACTTCCTTGTGCCGAATTGTAAGCTGTTTGCCGTCCGAATTGATACAAAGACCTTGAAACGTCTTTTGAGTGAACGTTTCAGCGGATACCGGAGGACGACCAGTCTTCATTCCGGGTGATAGTATGATGATGGTGGAACGAGACAAAAAAAGTCAACATAGGGTCCACAGGTCTAGCCTGTCATATGCCGTGACGCCACCGCATCCCAGGAACAAGACCCTATCAATATATCAAGCTCCGTAGCTCCGGGATATGGTGGTGATTAGAGCACTAGCCTGGTCCGGAACCAACACACCGACAGCTTGTGTCGGCTCTTGAATGCTCAAAAATCGCTCTTGACTGATTTGGGACGCTCAAACTTCCTTCCGACTGAGAACTTCCGAAATGACATTAAATCACGTATGCTTCTGCTTCTGAACCTCAAACCCAAATACCTCGCGAATCGAAACTAAGCCAGACGCTGTATCGACCAGACATGTGTCGCACGTTACCGAGCATGTTGCTACATGGTAGACGCCAGACCCGGTGGCAGTGGGAGCAACGCGCGGAAATAAGGACGTCTTTTGCTAGACATTCGTCTGAGGCGTTGTGCTCGACTATCCATCTCTTTCTACCACGGATCAACTCGGCCGGAGAGCAGCCACACGTCGAGTGTATGTCTGGCAAAGGCCTTCCCAGAGGGCGTTTGTCGAACGGAGAGGCTAAA
The DNA here is from genome assembly GCA_015039395.1 of Ceratobasidium sp. AG-I. Taxonomy (NCBI): domain Eukaryota; kingdom Fungi; phylum Basidiomycota; class Agaricomycetes; order Cantharellales; family Ceratobasidiaceae; genus Ceratobasidium; species Ceratobasidium sp. AG-I. The sequence goes on along the minus strand of MU132294.1, from coordinate 65,009 downwards.
AGTATGTACGGCGAGAAGCATGGAGAAAAGACCACAAGGTCGGTGTGGTCGAAAATATCCCCATAACTCATCCAACATTCGGTTAACACTTCGTGCCACATCCCTCTATCGTTCAAGTGGGAGATCAGAAGACCTATCATGAAGGAAACCCAACCGCAGATCCTGAATCTGGTCTGGTTCACGGCGGCTGCGACAACTGAAAAAGGACACGTGCTACGAATAGCTCAGCCTTCGTTCCACCTGGGAGCCGGAAGGTGCTCACCCTTTGATTTCGTCATTCACAGACTCTGCGATACCCTTTTGCAGTAGTCTGTTTTCCCCACTAGTCACCAGCGCTAGAGACCATTCTGCGTTGTTTACTGCGCTAGAGACCTGCCGGTAGGACTCTCGCAGCAACTACTCGTGAACGTCAGCCCAAGCCCCCTACAGCTGGGCTCATATCCACTTGCCGTGCCCGTGTTGCAGTCGTAGCCCGAATCATAGTCCGGCTCGAGGATGCTTTGGACGCCGTGCGAGACATATGCGGCGATGATGCAGAAGGAGTCCCTGTTGAACCAAGGTCGAGTAAACGCCAGCTTTTGATAGCATATCCCACTCACCACCCGGACAGGTCGAGCTTGAACTCCTCCAGAGCTTGGAGCTCCGCAATGTGTTGTCGAAACTAACGCGTCATGAGCCAACGTATCGCTGTCTAGATGTGAGTCGCTCACATCCCAACCCAACCGCATACAGGCGTCGGCCATCTGGGCGGCCAAAGCACGCGCGTCGACAATAGCCCAGCCATCGTGGTAAACGACCAGGAAGATGCGAGTAGGCACCTCCGGTATTGACCTGATCGTTTCTGTCGGCGAGGACTCGTCGCAGGTCTCTCCGTCGTCCCTTGGGCGTTCCAGCTTCGCAAGTGCGAGCGCACCCTGATTCTTCGTTCTACTACTGGTATCGGTTGTTCCTTGGCTCCTGTCCATGTTTGAGTCCAACCGATAGACGGTTTTCTCTACCCCTATAGCCTTCGAGCAAGCGTGAGCTCATGCAGCCAGACGGAAAAATAACTCAGCCAGTCACCTGTACGCGGCGCCCACCACCTCCTCCGCGTTCGACTTCCTGAAGTCAAACCAGTTACCATCCTTGTCGAACGCCTGATTGAGATACGCCTCACCTGCAGGGATCTCGACAATAAGTCTCTGGACCAATCTTCGATGTCGGTCTGGATGTGGACGTCTACGAACGCTCCCCACATATTGGCCAATAGCGGGTCCCTGTTGATATAAAGCACAGCACCTCCAGCAACATGGACGCCCTTGGCTAACGACTTCACTAGTTTGGCGATACCGTTGGTATGCAGGGATGTGCCAACCACGAGCAGGAGATCGCTGGAGCTGTCGTCCGCCAGCATCTCTTCTAGGGACTTCCCGTTTCGCACGATTTCAGCAGACTGCTCGTTGAACAGAATACCAGGCAGTAGAATGCCTGGTTGTCGTCGGCGCTTGTTCTCTCGCTCTGCTTTATCACCTGACAGCTCGGTCAACCCCGAAACTAAACCAAGCGTCAAGCGTTATTCGACTCACATTGCTCCTCGCACCTCGGACACACAGCAAATCCGTTGTCCAGAAAAACGTTATCGAAATCCGCCGCTCGTCCGGGAGGTCGCTCGTGGCACTTGAGGCAAACCAACTCGGAATTGCTCCCGTGCATCTCCAATACGACTTCTACCATATCTGATCTGTCGCGAGTTTGCAAGCCGTCAATGTTCTGGGTGTAGCAACGAAGCAAGCGACCCGCATCGAACAATGCCGAAATGAGGCTGTGGCAGCTGGTTATTGTGGTCTGGCGGGCTTTTATTCTCATTTCGGTCATGGTTCTGTTGAAGACCTTGAGTTTGACAGGATCGGAAAGAGTGCGTAAACTGAAGAGCTCTGCGCCATCGATTCCTCCCCTTCCTCCCAGCCTTTGGTGGTATAGTCCGTCTTTAGACCGGAAGTCCTAATTTGTGCTTCGGTCAGCGGCGATACACACAAGTACAACGCTGTGAAGCGATCTCACCGGAATACCTGCCCTAGTAGAGATTCCAGCCCCACAGACGACCGTTATCCTTGCGCTGGATGCGATTATATGCTGGATTTTCCAGTAGTTGTCGACCTGCAAGCTATCCAGAGCCGGAATACGACGAGGCGCCTTGCGTCCTTGGCCGCTCGTGTTGCCCGCCTTCCCTGTGGTTTTCTGAACACGCCGCATACTCGTCCTCCTCTTGTTGAACAACGGTGACTATCGGAGCAGGCCACTAGGTAGAAAACAACGGAGAACTCAAGCGCAGCGATAGATCCAAAGTTTCGATGGAGGTCGAGGGGTGAGGAGAAAGAGGCTGAAAGACTATCTACCTTGGGGATGTCACGTGATCGGATCACCCACCCTTCGCATGCGTACCTGGTACGCATGCCACAAACTCGAGCGCAATCCAACGCAACCTCTCTCCTTTAGAAGAGACTCCTCATTTCAACAAACCCAATGGCTGTGGACCCAGATGAACAGCAACAGCATTCTTCGACGTTGGCGCTCTGTTTAACAAACAGCATACGGCCGAGTCCGAGTAGGCTTTACAACAAATCGACAAGTCACGTGCACAAAGGGTGGTCTCCTGCATGCGTACCAGGTACGCATCCTACAAGGTTGAGAACACCCTACCCCTGACCTAACAAGGACGCGGTCGCACTCAACTACTCGAAACTTGAAACAGCCGGGGAATGAACGAGGGAAGTCAATTAGGCCGACGTTCAGCACCCAATACAGGCCATCAGCAAATGGGCCACCAACTTGTAATGGGTTGTAAGCGTCCGTCTAAGTCTAAAATGCGTTATAAGCTGTTGCAATGATGTTACAATACCATTACAACACCATTACAAACTGTTAAAAGCAGTTACAACTCATTTTTGACTTAGACGGACAATTGTAACCTGTTACAAGGTTATGGACCGTTTGCTGATGCCACGACATGGCCGAATAAACTAGACGGCCGGTAAGAAAAACATCGAACGGAAATCATGGACAAACAGCTTAGGAGGTATAAGTATCAGCCATATCTAGGGATGGTAAGGAGAGGGTGATTCTCCTAGGAGAGCTCGTCTCCCCAGTGGTTCTTTGACAGGGAGACAGGGCTCTTTCTCCGAATCCTCGCTTCGGTGACAGCAGCCCGTTGTTTGGAAGGATTGCTGTGTCAGGTATGCTGAGTAAGCCATTCTGATGATTTGCTCAAGGATGATCCCACTTCCTTCAATTGTGATTCCGTCAGAATATATTTCAGCATAAGATATCTCGGTCTATCCTCAGAATTATTTGGTGATTTTTCATGAATTTATAGACCTTTTTACGGGAACCCGTATAGAACCAACAGCTTGCGCTGTGCTCGGCTATACCTGACAAACAAGCCTTGTTTGGTGTCGGAGCTAGGGCCTCCCGGTGTTTCTTTTGCTTCGGAGAGGCTTTGTCACAACAGGAGAAGGAGAAGGAGATCTTCTCCTTCGCGCTCCCCGCCAACCCTAGCCATATCGTTCATTATAACCAGAGCACCACAGTCATAAATATTATTGAAGGCAACCGCATATTTGTGCCCGCTGAGGAGTACCCGGGAAACAATAGAAATTCATCACACAGCAAGGCTCAATACACGGCTTCAACGAGGCATACCCTCTCCGCCACGGGTACGGCTTCCCTCATCAATATCTCTACCACCACCTAACAATTTCTTCCCATCATTTGTTGATTGCCCCTCGACTATAGATTCTGCCTGGGATACGTCCCTAAATTCGACAACCTTTTAGCGCATCGATCTGGACGTAATCACCACCTACCTGGGGAGTCTGTAGTAGTCTTTAGGAGACGTTCCCGAGTCGAACGTAAGATAGTTCGGAAGGGCTGACTCGGCGGGCGGGCCCGTAGAGTCGTTGCGCCTCACGGATCGATTGGAATCCGAGCTAGATTGACCACCTCCCAAAGCTAGATTGACTGCTGGTCTTGACCTGAGAGACTATAGTTATACAAGTGCGAAAGTAGTGATTGGGTATTTTCCTACATTTGACCACACGACTTTGGATGGAGTGGTCGGTTTGAGCTGGCGAGGTAGCGGGGGCTCGTCCGACCGATGCAATTTTGATTCGGTGCCTGGCAAGTGAGAAACTTACGTAAGGAGACAGCTGTTGGGAAGCGCCCATCGTCAACACCGGGAGGAGCACGTGCTGATTCTGGCGATACTGCGCACGGCTGCCCCAATGGCTGACATTTTTCTGACCGGAGGCGCAAAGCCGGAATTTAGCTAACACCGAGCGTGGTGAGCTGGTTAAAATCCAGGCTGTTCCCAGATTTACACATTTCCAATTCCACCCGGGATTACCACAGGTCGTGTCATCGGTGTTGACGCAATCCGGGTGGTCCAACACGTATTCTGCCTATAGCCTGCCGGGTTTTACGGTTGTAAATACTGGGGATTACAGTGTAATTGATTGAACAACTCCTGAGTGTTTAATGGGCGGTTTCCAGCCTGCCGCGCCGAGCTTTTATTCGAGTTTGCAAGCGAGCTTGATTCCAGCTGACATGATGCCGGGATGTCCATATTGCACACCGTCGATGCCCCGCTCGAAAGTACGAGACAGAGGCGTCCGCCGCGACAGGCAAGTGGATACCAGCAGTTTTCGGACATAGGTTGTTTGCGGTCGAAGCTTGCCGGCCAAAGTCTATTCGGACGTGCGAGACAGAGGGTGTGCACCATAACGGCCGTACTAGTTCAGCCTACGCTGTGGCCATTGGCTAAATCCAACATTCTCCCTCCCCTTCGCTCGCGAGCCTCTATAGCTGTTGGCCTCCCCCTCTCCACTTACTCTACCCACGACTACACCCGCCCACAATCTGCTCGAAAACGCGAGACAGAGGCGTCCGCCGCAACGGACAGGTGGATCTTCGCAGCGCCGGCCACTGGTTGTTCGTAATCGAAACTGGCTGGCCGGCCCACTCGAACGTACAAGACCGGCGTGGTGCACCGAAACGGCCACGCCAGGTCAGCCCACTTTGTGACCACTGGTCAAAGTT
>MU132294.1:40439-59796 GCA_015039395.1 Ceratobasidium sp. AG-I | reverse complement strand
CACGCACCAGCCTCAGTACGCACCATCCACCGTCCATAACCCGCTCGGAGTACGAGACGGAGGCGGGCGCCGCGACAGGCCAGTGGATAGAGAGTAATAATACGAGCCAGATAAGACACAACAAGCGAGTAGAAGGGAGCAGGGGATTTCGCTGCGCAAATACGGAAGGGTGGTGGGAGAAGACAGATCAACACGGGCCTTAAAACACACCCGCAAACGATCACGTGCCTCAGGGACTCAGTCACGTGAGGCTGCTTCTAGAGAACGAAGCGCACTCTGGGAGGTGGGTATGTGACGGGTGGCCGACATAGGGAGCTAAATGGATGAATGAAGCAGCGTTGAACGTGCGCCAAACATTCGCAGGCGATCAAACGTCATCAGCTGGTGTAAGGGACTAGTGATTTATAGCTCTAGCGTCCCTCCCGTTCACTTGTATGCATGCTACCGCCTCATGCAATTCAGCCATCCGAACTACTAAGTAGTGCCTGTGGACTCGTTTAAAAGATCTAGCCAGGAGATCGAGAGGTGTTTATTTGATTCAGTTGACCGAACTAGCATGAACCAACAACCAGCGTTCGACGGTTTGTGAGTAAGCGATTGTAAAGATATTACCCAACGTCCGAGATTTGTTGCTGGCCTGCACCATAAAAACAGGCTGTACACGTGATACACGTCCTGCAGACTACTAATCGCCTCACATGCTGGTGAGGCCCTAGAGCCGCAAGCATTGGTGTTGCCCACAGATTCAGCCATCCATTCGATCGGCACCGTAGCTGAGTCTAGCGAGCATTTGTGACGATCGGCGTGCTACGAAACCTCGGCACAATCACAGCACGAAAAATAACAACAAGTCATTTATAAGCTAAGGTCACATTTAGCCGCATTATCGGTGACGCCCCCGGCGTGTCTTACCAATTGCGCCCTCCTCCACTAAATACGGCCCATTAGTAATGTATTGATGCTTAAAGAATGATGCATACCGAGCACCGGCGCGGGAGGAGTTGGCCCCGGCATGAGCGGGCGGGGGAGATGGACTAGGAGAGGATTCAATCAAGACGAAAGGATTAGTTTTTGTACCAGGAACGTCATTTTTAGACTTGTTCGCAGCTAGAAAATCAGTTAGTTTACCCTAGATAGCGATAACCGGGCTAAAGGTTACTTACGCGGCTTCCGAGGAACCTTGCCAGCAGTGGCCTTCGTCATCATCTTTCATCTCTGCGCCGTTCCAGTGACAGTGTGCGCCGAATGGCAGGAGCAGTAGCAGGCGCAGTGGAGGAAACCCCAGGGACAGGGGTAGGCGCGGCGGAGCCGGATGACGCAGTTGACTCATCGCCGGAGGAATCTAAAGTCAAAGCATTGATGGTTGAATCTTGGAGGGGGAGACCTGCGTACCCGGCGCTTGTCCCCTTGGAACCTTAGTAGTTCCCCTATGAATCGAACAAGGCCAGCAAATACTCACGTGATTGTCGGGGAGTTTTCCCACCCGCTGCGTATCTTATGGAAGCCAACGGGGAGTATAAATCATACAAAGAACACAAAGCCAGCTGGCACTCACCGCGGTGGGGAGCTCTGCTAGCCATCGTTGTGATGATACTGTAGTTGAGTGATGGAGGCGATAGATGGTTGCGTGTCTGACCACATGGGGCTAGGACCCCAGACACAACCGTGACCCGGTGGTCACCAGTTCATGAGGCTGGTGGCGCGCTACCTGCCAAATCCTTGTGGCTAAACATTGGCAATGACTTGCCCTCTTCAACACAGCGTAGCCTTTTTCATGGCCGGGCCAGACATGCCGGATGAATGCGACCAAATGAAGCCATTCGGCGATCAGAGTATTTTTGCCATACCATTTAAGGGCTGACAGATAGCGTACGCTAACATACGCGCTGTTTCTCAGAAAGAGCTTTGGCTTAGGACAATTACATTCGAAGAACTGAGCTGGAGCCTACTAATCACCGCGAGGTAGCGGGACCCACCCGACCGATGCAAATCTGGTTTCGTGCCTGGCAACTGAAAAGATTACGTAAGGCTTCGGCTGTTATCAAGCGCTCAACCTTGACCCTTCACCACTGTCAGTATTTGAACTCCCAAGTCGACTATGTCTATCGAACGGTGTTTCACTACTCCGGAGCTTTTGTTGATGATTTGTGAAAATCTGCCTCATCAGCGTGACGTGGTCTCAGTGATGAAGATTTCGAAAACTTGCCATATAATCGTCTTGCCGCTCGTCTGGTACAAGGTCGTCGGAGTAGAAAATTTGCTGAGGTTACTTTCGGGAACCTCTGAGCTGAATCCCACTGTTCGCGACGATAGGACTACTTACGAGGCAAGAAATTGAACCTTTAAGGTACCAAACCCAACTAACACGCGGTATGCCCAGATCCCAGCGAGCGTTTCCCGGGCAGCTCGTGAACGTTTTTCATGTCACGCTGGGCTCGTTCGTCATCTGCAGATATACGCCCGTCAAGAGAACATCGTATGGGAGGGATTTGATCGTTTAAAATCATTGAACTGCCCGATAACTCCAGACCTTAGAGTGCTTGAGTTCACCAAGAAATCAGGCCCGGCCAGGGCGGTCCAAGACCTCAACTGGGTCAAGTACTTTGCGGGAAGAAGGCTGACCTCTCTAAGGGTCACCTCGAACACCAAGGATGGCGTCCAACTCTGGACTGCCGACGATCTACACGGAGCGCTATCTACCATAAAGAACCGAGGCGCATCGCTAACGGAGTTGGGTATCTGTGCGAAAGACAAGGTCAGGATGAACACCCTTTACCCCGCCTTCTATGAGTGCGAAAAGCTCCTGGTGCGATTCACGGCTATTGCTCGCCTGTCGCTGAGCGTTTATCAGGTCGACCTAAAAGCGCTCGATCTGTGTGCCTCTCTGCCCCTGCGATCGTTCCATGTGCAGGGATTCGGCGGGCGTCCGTTGAACTGGGGCAACCTCGCCGAATGCGACGGCCCGTTCGAAAATCTCACAGAGCTCTGCATCCATAACCTCTTCCCGGCAGACACCCTCATTCTTTTGCGCTGCTATCCTTTGGTTAGTGGGCTTCTGTCGGTATCCTTGAGCTTCTCTTGCGAATTAGGGTACAAGGATACTCTATCTGACTGCATGGAGTGTCTCGCGACGAGTTGTGGGGCATTGGAAGACGTGGCCGTCGAGTTTCATAAATCCATCCATTACTCCGACACCCTCTGGCTATCTCCTCTTGGAGCTCTACCGCTTCGCCACCTGTCCGTTTGCCAATATAGCATGTCCACGGCGCAGGAATTCGAACCGTTTGTGAGCCAATGGCCGCTGCTACGTTCTCTCTCTCTGCCGAATTGCTCCATCCCTACCCAATGCATCCAGGCGCTCGCCCGCTGTCCCGATCTCGCTCGATTGACTTTATTGTACATCGATTCTGGCGCCGTTCCTACCCTCGTCTCCAATGTGGGCGAAAACATTGTCGTCAACGCTACATTCAGGCTTAAATTAATGTCAAACCAACAGCTAGAAGCACTAGCGAGGTAATTTGACTCCTGACGGTCTCTCGAACAGAGCTGATGTATGTTATATAGTCAACTGCGTTCCGCTTGGCGATCAGTCAGCCTAGTCAACGTGCGGAACCCGCTGGCAATGACGCTTGCAAACAAACAAGCCTATCAACACTTGATTAGTTCGTTATCGTCTGGAACCAGTTGAACCCGTGCGGTCGATAGTACGCGACGCTGTGACTGACAAACAGGAGCTATTGTGTGTAGTGCTGCGAGCGTGTGTTGATTCTTGCGATATTGTGGTTACCGGGGCTCTATTTATACGAAAATGATCATTATATTCTTTTGCCTAGTTTTTTTTTTACTCTGTGCAGTCCTGTTCTCTGCCCCAACGTGCCGGTCCCTGTCTAGCGTGCGCTTGGGCTGAGTCAAATCTATATTTGGAAAATAAATTGACAGTCATGTGACTTCCATCACGCGTAACCGCAACCCTATCTACCACTCAACCATGTTCGATACTAACGATATGTTCTCTAAACCCGCCAACCTTACTTGCACCTTTCCACTAGAGCTAATGGGCCTTCTTTTTGCATGTCTGCCCTTTGACGACCTTCGTTCCCTGGCGGGCATCTCGCAGATTTTCTGGCAGGCCGCCTGCCCTATCTTGTGGCGAAGAGTCTACAGACTCGAGTTTCTGCTACGCGCAGCGATTGGAGAATCGTTTGAAGAGTTTCGCTTGCAGGATGAGGACGAAGAAAACAGCAGGCCGGTGAGTCTCGATGTATGACTCGTCATTTTTTCTAGCTGACATCTGGTCAGCTGGGAGCCACCTTCGGCCCTCAACGGGCCCATAGTTTCAACAGGGTAACCGCCTACGTGCAGGTTCTTCATATCTACGATATCGGAGGACTTCAACCCTTGTACCTTTCGAGAAACCTTGTGGAAGCTTTGGTCGCCGCCGAGGCTAAACGCGCGCTTCTTCCTCGACTGCGCTGGGTCAGCATCGGAGTAGTCGACTGGGACGATCCGTTGAAGATTATTTACCGCTGGTCATCCAGCGCCTACGACCTCAACCTCCTTGGGCTATTCTTGAGTCCCACCGTCGAGCGTCTCGCCATCATGTGTAAGCCCGGTACACTTCACATGGACAAACTGGGGAGTCGGGCGCCCTCGCTCCAACAGCTCCACCTCTTGTTGGATAAGTATGAGGAAGACGACGGCGGCGAAGGGATCGATGACGGCGAATCGGACGACGAGGGAGGCCAGACCGTTCAAGCTAGCCTCGGCTCGTTTCCAACAGAGCCCGACGACGACGACGAAATCTGGATGCGCTGGGCAATGCAGTATCTGAGTAGCTGGGAGAACCTAGCCTCCCTCAGCTTTAGCTCTATGTTTCTTACTCCCCGCAACGCTGTCTTTCTGGGCAGAATCCTATCTCTCAGGAGGTTGACGATCCAATGCGACCCGAGCCGCGCGAGTGACTTAGACGACGGCAGCCCCAGCGGCTGGGACGGCATCCGCTTCGAGCCCGGTAGCTTCCCGCAGCTCGAATACCTCGCGGTTCCAGGGATAGCACTCGGTGACGCGTTGGCCCTGTTCGGCCAGCCGGAAATTATGGGCGGGTTGACACAGTTGAAGGTGACCCTCGGTTCTTCGGCGGGTGGAGCGAGCTCCCGCGTGGGAGATCTACTGGCACGCTTGTCCGCGCGAGCGCCCGGCCTTCGAAAGCTTAAGTTTCACTCGAGGGATCCTACTGTCGCTGAGTTGTGGCCGCTGTCTACTCTTCCTTTGACAAGCATCGACTTCACGCATTTGTGGGTCGTCGGCGACACGGCGCCTCTACTCCTCAGCCTGAATCCTGAGCTTGAGCTTCTTTACGCCAACTGGGTTACTGTACCCGCCACTTCTCTAGCCGATATTGCCGCCAGATATCGGAAGCTCCGCATTTTAGGCCTTGGGCTGACTCTTGGGGACCCTGCCAGTCTCGATGGCCAAGAGCCGGGCATGATCGACGGTCAGGTACGGCTCTACGTCCATCTCCGTTATACAGACCATATGACTCAGGCGGAGAAGCAACTAGCGAAGGAGTCTTTGGTTCGGTAAGTCATCCAAAGCACTGTCGACTAAAAACTCATGCATTTTTCGGCTGCACCAGGTACCTTGGACGTCTGTGGACCGATGCTACGCTGACTTTTGAGCAGGGCTAGGGCTGGACTCGTCGTCCTCGGGGGGATTCTTTCCTTAGTTCATTGGTGGTTTTGTTTGTTGTATATCAAATTATCTTGATTATAATTTATCCGCCCCTCCCCACTTAATCGAGATAATCCATTCGGGGTAGCTTTTAATTTATGACTTTGGTGTAAAATCTTATATCATTTATGCACATTGGCCACTAGTTTACATTGAAGTGTGTGCACGAGTCCCCGCCCGACGCCTGACTTGTGACACGCACATGTGCCTGTGAGCAACGCAACACCAATCCTTTTGGACTCCCAGCCGCGTTCCACACCCATGGAAACGCACCCAGCGAAATCATCCCCGTCTCCAAAATCTGGGAATATAACTTCGACACGACCTGGAACCGCGCCTTGGCCCGGCCGTACCGCGCTGAAGGGCGCTGGCGAGAGTAGTTGGGGTATTGGCGGAAGCTAGAGTTGAGTGAGTGCTGGGTCGAGTCGCGTGAGTGATTGGGAAACGACGTACATGAGGTAAGACTCGAATGCCCAAACGGTGGTGGGAATACTAATTGGTATTATGGTTGCCTCGGCTGCTTCACCTAAAGGAGAGGTGGAGAAGACGGAAAGTAAGTATTATTACGCTGTTATTTCTTTGGGAGGATAGACATCCTGTTATATAGTCTTTGCCCGTGCAAAACAGGTGCGGCGCAGACCCGCTAGGGCGGCCAAGGCTCAGCCTGGGTCAAAGGAGAACCCTTTTCTCTTGGACGAGGGATCCCCCGCTGAATCCTGAAGATTTTATATTTCTGTAACTTGAGCTTGAAATACACAACAACATTGACCGTTTGCTGCATCCAAAAGCCGTCGAGCAGTATGTATGGGGCTCAGACAGACCAGAGTGCCGATAGAGAAAGAACGAATGTCATTACCTGGGCTGATCTCGATCGCTAATCTCACAAAGCCGGACGTTTGCAAGATGTGCATCGTTGTCTTTGTTTCTCGGCTAATGGACTGCGCGCTACCCAGTCATCAAAACTCTATAAGCGTTGTTCTCACCAAGAGTTGGGGATTACTGTCGGCTGAGTGCTTATGGCGCTGTCCGGGATGCCGATGATCTCTTTTGGGCCCAAGGCGTACCCACTTGGTGACATTGACGGGCCCCTGCGAGCTTCCACTCGCTGCAGCCGAGTGATCGTCTTGCTCAAGGGCCAACGACGCCCGCCACTTTGCTGTTGGCTCCGCCTCCAACGGCCAGTCGGCCTTGAACTCATGACCCCACCATTCAGGGCAGCAGCCATGCGTGGGCCATAGTCCACAGCTTGCGGCTGGACTTTCCGGGCGGAACATAGTCAGCGACTCCGCCCAGCGGTAAACGTACTGTAGGCGTGGGGCGACCAAAGCATAGTCGCCTCGATCTGCGGTAAGCCGAGCGCAGAGCGCACTTGAGGATAGGCGGGTTAAGATCAGGCGACATAGAAAAGTAAATACAACATATCCTCCGCGAAAAGGTGGATCCTTTTTGACCTTCACAGATGTGATACCAGAAAGGTACGCATAAAACCAATCCAAGTCGCTACCGCCGAACAGGGGAGCACGTGATAATCAGGGTCCGTGTTGCTACCACGACGCGTCCATCGTCCGTTGATTTTCCATCTTCCGCTTCGACTCTATTTCACTACTTCTACTACCATGGCAACAAGTGAGTACTAACGCTAACTCTACACGTGGACTCTAGATCCGATACAACTTCTTCTCCTAGATCAACAGCCACGCAGATTTCGACTAACGTTCGCTCGCGCTAAGGATTCTGTAAGTTCTGGGACGTTTCCAGCTTCGCTCACTGTTGACTATGCACTCCAGTATTGTTTCTGCTGCGAGGACGGTGGGCAACTAGTCGACTGCTGTAACTCCGCTTGCCACCGAGCATACTGCTATGACGAAGTCGGTGCAAACGAGGACGAGCAGATTCAGGACGGTGCTCCCGCCTGCGTCACCATTCCACCGGGCCTACTCCAGGACAGCCTCTGGCGCTTTCGTTGTCCCGAGTGCCTGCTGAACGACCCGACACAGACTATCGATGTGAGTGCTTTGACACAACTTCCAAGAAGGCCCACGACCCAGGCTCGGACAGTACTTCATCAATCGTGGGTATCGTAACACCAGGAGACTATCGTCGAGGGCTTCGGTTGGTATTATTGTGCACCACCTCAGTAGCATGAAGGGACAGGCGTATAGTGTGACCCGTCAAGTGATGTCTGCTCTCGGGGGGCTCGAGGTCAACATGTCGGTTCGAATATACCAGCTGCCAAATGGCGTCCCAAAAAGTGATGTGGCTCATATGCATGCCAGGTGAGTCATGTTAGACCATGCACACCCCTGCCGTCACCTCACTTCTTCCAGTTTGCTTCCCGAAGCGCCCTACCACCTAGTGGTGCTGATAGCCACCGAATCCGACCCTCGTGGAGGATGGTGGCAAATGTCAGATTTAGATGCAGCCGGTCGTAGCAGCGTGTCTGAGAGGTCAATCCTGTCCCTTTGCCTGTCACCCCTGGGCCGCCTGGCCAAGGACGCTGTCTCTTCCCGGGTTTTCGTGATTGCGTGCGGCACCAATATCTTTGTGAAGCCAGAGGAGGCAGGTCAGGAGCCTACTTTGCAAGGTATAACGGGCTATCTCAAAACGTGAGTCGCCCTACACGTTCATCCGGTTCAAGCTAACGTCTTGTTTAGTCACCCCTGGCACTCGCTTGTCCTGCCAACCGTAAAGGCCCTCCACGTCGCCGAGTATCTCCTATTCTTTCCCGAGCTTTTTGTCGAGCTCTACTACTATTCGACCCCTTTGAGAAGCGCGCTGCTAAGATGCTGGGCAAAGTCTAGAGAAGCCCGATCGCATACGGGGCTAATTCTGATGGCTAAAAGCGACCAAGACTCACGGCTGATCGTCAGCCGATTCGAGTATGGTGCGAAGAGTGTTCGGCCCCACGGAGTATACCTGCCCATGCCGGCAAGTATATGCGGCTGCTGGGATAAATCCCCGCGATGGAAGCCACACTACGACTCCATATCGCACGGCGAGCGTTTTTATTTCCTGGTCTCAACCTGCTGCCGCCTTGAACTCCATCTCGCGGTCTTCGTTGGTGACCGTAGAGTGATTGAGATGCACGGCACTACGATTGTGGAGGAGCCTTGGAGGTCACAGAAAGACAAATTTGATCTTGATGACCCCGATAACGTGTCCTGGAGAGTGTCGGTGAGTTTCTGGTCATGTGTTGTCGAAACAAGTGCTCATGAGTGCCTCTCACAGAAGGCTCGCAGTACACAAGAGATGGACAAAAGGCCTCGGCACACCAGCCCTTGGACAGAGGTCGGTCGTAGGGCTACCAGCAGTGTTCAAGGTGAGTCTGTGTTCAATAATACCGAGTAGCAGGTGGTTTGCGTAGGAACTAATCTTTTTGCATAGGTTTCCGGGGGTGTCGATATCTAGCAATGTTCTAATTAATACCATTCCGTATCCACACCGCTCAGAGTGAAAGCCTGTCGAGAGACTAAAGATTCAATAATAATTGCCGCAGTTGAGATCTGAGTAAAAGCTGAGCGCGCAAGAGGCGGAAGAGCCTGGCGAATATTGAGAGCTGGGGATAAATAAGCTAGCCGCGTTCTCAGATTTGCAGACTTGTTCCAGCATACTTTAGAGCACGCCAGAACAGTTAGAGCACTTAGAGACACCCCCGCTATCCGAAGCGCTCCTTGAGCCAAGGAGGATTTTTTTTCGAATCAGGATTCTTTTTTGTCGTTTCGGGGCTACGCCCTATGGTGCGATACTGCAGAAAAGAAGAAATACAAAACAAGGCAGCGGTAGACGCGGAAGCAGGGCAGGAGAGAAGAGATGTGACCTTGCACGAGTCTCGAGCAGGTGAAGGAGGATTTTGCTGAGCGACGCACCAAAACGTCGGTTCGTTCTCGCCCTGTATTGTTTGAAATTCACCCGTCGCTCCTTGTGTGGTCCCATGGATATCACCAGCGCCTGATCCGCCACTGACCGCTCCACGTCCACCTAACATCCAACACGAATCCGCTCACAATCATACCTCATCCGCGGCGAATCCCCCATGGTCGATCTGAGGTGAACCGCCATGCAAGCGTCTCCGGCGTAGGCATTTTTCTGCTATTCCGTAACATGTATATATATATATAGTGTGTCCTCCAGATTACGACATTCCCCGATATGCAAGCGAGGACAACAAGATACGTATCCCCGGTTATATGTCTCTCTGCTCCTGTACCCTCCGCGTTTATGTGTAGGTCGCACCACAGGGCGTAGCCCCAAAAGCACACAAAATATACTTGATTCCAAAAAAATCAAAAACAAGATACGTGATTGTCTTTCTACAAGAGCACTCTCTGCCCCGCCTCCTCCTCCGAACCTTGTTGGTCGACCTTACAAAGATGAGCCTTTGCTTTGTTGCATGTCCCTAAAGAGCTAGAATTAGCTTGCTCTTGCGTCTAACGATATAGGCACGTACTTGTTATCTTGCAGAATATTCTTCTCCAAGGCCACAGGCGTTTGCGCGGCGGCGGGCTCATTGGGCTCTGAGATCAATCGGCGTTAACGACAAGTACCGTATAAATGAGAGAGTACCTACTGGGGAGCTCGTCGTCGGAAAGGCCGTCGAGGTTTACTGCAATCAGATCAGCCGTCTCATCTTTTCTGAACTATTAAATCAGCGAAGTACTCACTTGTTGTCCGGGTCGCCTTTCCGCCTTTTTTCTCATCTCTTGCGCTCCTCCTAGCGCCCTGGTTCCGGCCAGGCATAATTCGGGTTGACATTTTTGGGAACCAGCAGTGTTGGCAGGAGATGATTGCGTATGTACGGATAACACGTGTTTTATGCCCCAACGTCACGTGCTTGCCAGGCTGTGATAGGGCTCGGTAAGAAACTGTTTGTACGTTTCTAACCGAAAGCACGTGCTGTAAGAAACATTTACTCACCGTTTCTAGCCGTTTGCATCCATTACTAAGTTATATTACAAATCCACAACGTGATACAAAAATCTGTCTTGTGACAACTCCTTAGGACTTCATTTGACTTGGTAGAAGCTGATTCGAGAAAGGTAGACATCTTGTTTTTGATCGGCGAGCAAAAGGTGTCAGATAAACCCGACGTTGAGCAAAACGGATGTGGTGGCGAGATTGAAGTGGCGGGCGTAGTCTATTACTAACGGTCTATAATCACGTGCAGCTCTTCTGCAAACACGTTAGAAACTGTTTGCAAATGTTACAAACGCATGTTAAGAAGTGTCTGTTAGAAACGTGTAAGCCATTTTGCATTTCTTACCGAGCCCTAGGCTGTGACTAAAATCAGGTGGTTCATCCCTTTCAAAAACCGAGTGAGGCTGCCCTTCAAAACACATATCCCGGATTCCCGGTATTTATATTCGCACGGTTGTTGTATAGCAAGATTCTTCTCAGCGAGTTAAATCTAGTCAAATCTTCAGTTCCGCACACACCCGCCCTCGATATCTTCTCGTCGGGGCATCCCTTTGCAAACTACGCCACCATCAAGTCCGTCATCGTGGTACGTCAGCGAAACACGTTTTGCTTGGCAGCACCCGGGAGCACCGATTTGCTCCCAAGGGCTTAAGTTCTCAGGCGAGCCCCCGAAGAACGTGCTCCTGAGTGCTCCGGGGGCTCGCCCAAGAACCTCAGCCCCGGCTGTGCGTTAGCCGTGCTCCGGCAGCTCCGGGTAAACTTTCCTGTTTCGCGGAGTATGTCCTAAGTATCTACTGTATGTTATTGATGCAGGTCTTGCGAAACACGTATGGTTATATGCTGACAGGTTTTACACGCTCTGGAGAGTGTGTACGCTGCGTCTGCATTCGATAGAGTGAAGACATATCAGAGCATATGGCACCCGCCCCGATGAAGAGGGTTCGGTTACTGGGAACGCCAGCAGCGTTCTGTGATGTTAAGGAGCATCTTGTATATGACCTATTATATGCGTTTGAAAGACAGTTGTTTTTATATCATATCCAAGTGACAGGAGGATTGGAAAGTACTCTGCGAAAAGATTGGCCTGTAAACTATACACGGGTAAGCTTTGTAAGAGAGAGCACTCAAATGATAGAAAAGGCGCTAATTGTCCAAGACAGCATTGAGAATACGCGTGATGAAGACGGGAGAATAACACAAACTTGAGAATAGCGCTATGCATGTTCAACTAAGTCATCAAGGCCTCAGTTATCATCGTAACCTTTGAACTTGATCTTCACTTGAGGCCACATGGTGAGCAATAAGTGCTCAATGCGATCATAAAAAGACGATTCTACTGGGAAAAGCCCGACGGCGGTCAGATTGAGAGCCGCCAGTAGTCGAAGTAGCTGCTCATCCAACACAGCCAGACCTAAGTTGACGGTGTGATCCATCGTGCATATTCGTTCGATGGCTGTAAAGACGGGGATGTACTGCTGGGCTATCTCGGGATCTCCCCGGAGGATATCGCCACGCAGTGTCATCGTTTGCACGGCGGGAAGTAGAGAAGCTATTCCGGCGAGCGCCAGTATTTGGTCTGGAGGTGTTCCATCGAAATAAAGGTGTTTGAGGCTGGCGAAGCCTTGGACATCAAGGTCCATCTGGCTCCAGTCATCCCTCTCAAGTTCTGGCATATCATGCCACTCGCTGTATCTGACGATATCAGAGGTGAGCTGTAAAACCTGGAGCGACGGAAGGGCGGCAAAGAGTGAAAGTGCATTGCGGTGAAGAAGCCGGGAGGGAACCTTGAGACTGCGCAAAGAAGCAAAAAAGCCGATAGACCTCAGGATGCTGAGGCAATCTTGGGGTGTGGAGCTCCGAACCTCGCTCAGAGGGAAGGACAATTGTAGCGAAAGAATCGGTGAGCCGGCGGAGGCGCGCGCCAGGATAGGAAGCATGTCTCAGACTATATCTCCCGGGATACGAACTAAAAGTTAATCTTTGATTTCTTATCACACTTTAGCACAGGAATACCATTCAAGCCACTTTTTTTAAGCTCTAATTGATTTTTGCTCTGTATAACAGACTTGTGAAGCATCAAGTCCCGGATTTTGTCCGCTATGATGGGGCACAAGGCTGTGCAAGCATTGGGTCCGCAAATCTTGCGCCGCATCTACTAGTGCAGGGTCTTACCCTATGTTGACAGTTTTCTCTGCCTCGTTTGCATCCCAACCTCTTCATCACCCACAACATGCCAGCAAAAACCCAGAAAGGCAACGCTGCGGCCTATGCTCACCTACCTGCCGAGGGAGTATTCCTAGGCTTGAACACCAACGTGGATGCCCAGCGGCCAATTATCCGACAAAAGCCACAACCGATTGGGGCGACTGCTCTACAGCGGAAGGCGTTCAAGCGAGCGAACGAGCAAAAAATGCTTTGGGACATGTATCGACAGGCATTGAAGTCGGTTGAGAAAGCCATCGAAAACAAAAATAAGCACTCTCTAAGCCCGAGTAGTAGTTTCGAACTCACTGAATCTCATCAAACAATATGTAGAAGTGTTGACTTTTCGTATGTCAGAATTCGTCCTTGCGCGTGAGAAGCATAAAGTGCCTATGGAGGGAGGGTCGCCGTTTGGAAAACTAGCAGAGGAGGAACTTAATCTCAGTGTAGCCGACGGGCCTGCTCTGCTAGTCGATCTCGATGACGTGATAGTTTTCTGGTACTTTCCAGAGTTCATTGGACAGGGGCTACAGGTACGTGTAAAACAAAATGGGGACATTCTGAAGACAAGCTCAGTGTCCGCTCAGGCAGTTCTGGTCGATCGAGTTGCCAAGCTAGCAAAGGTTTTCCCCCCACAGTTGGACGGAAAAAAGGGCGAATGTCGGTCGAAAGCGAGTTTCAAAACTATCCCAAAGGTGTTTTCAAAGCAAGAGCCTAGTGGGCTAATGACGAGAAGCAGGACACGGGGACTAGATCAACAGGAGGATCCTGTCGGAACTGCACAATTGTCGGAGGCTACACCCATGGTCGCAGCCGAAGCATCCAGTAGATTGGAGGACGAGCATCACTCGGATAGCAACCACGACTGGGAAGATAGGCGAGAGGTAGACAAGGAAGATGCAGAAACTCTGGAGCCCTACGTCGACTCCGAGGGTGAGGTTGCGTGGTTGGGCAAAACGGAGACACCACATATGAGCATTGCTGAAGCAGTGCCGAAGGATATCAGGGCGGGCATTCTGAAGGTGCTGGATAAAAGCGATCTGGGTCCCTCCCGTTACTACTTGTCTCCAGGGTGGTTCCAGACCGCAAGAGAAAAGGTAAGAAACTCGGTTACTTGAGTCTAGGTCTAACGCCAAATTGATGTATTTCAGAGCACTCCTATCGTAGTTTCTTCGCAGTTCCGCGACGCTCTGAAGGATGCCTCTCAGAGCCAGATGATTAATTTGCTAGAGGCAAAGCGATTGTACGACTGGCAACTTGCCTACCTGACTGACATCATCCACGACCAACTAGGCTCCAGCATGCGAAAGCTACGAGAGCACATGCTGCAGGTCCGCGGTCCGACCAAGGTTGTGTTGCAAAACGGATGGACTAGTTCCTTTCCGTGTTTTGGACTAGGGATCAACCGGAACACGTCAGCGCATAGAGACTCCAATGGACACCGAGGTGGAATCGATATCATTGGAGTCTTAGGAGATGTTAGAGCTAGCAAATTCAGATTGCAGGACCTCAACGTCTCGATGGAATGGGTTGCGGGTTGCGTTGGAGCGTTCGACGGGTACGATCTGACCCACGAGGTCCTCAGTTGGGAGGGCAGCCATCGGATAACGTTGCTTTCCTTCTGTCGAAAGTCGACGTGGGCCGGACTGGGGCTTGAACTAGAGCTTGAAAGTCCAACGCTACCACGTGTACAGGCGAATCTGGAACAGGCAAAAAGGCTGAGGATGGAGAAGGTTGAAGCTGGTAAAAGGAAGCGCCAAAACGGAGGGGAATAAATACCGGACAATGAGACTCTGCAGCTTGGAAAGTTTACGATGAGCATACGTCTACCCGAGTGTGCGCGGTGGCTTTGTACTGCTCGCATAGTTTTGCCGTTTTTAATATTCTTCGCTCTTGTTTTGTTATAGTACTGGTACCACAATTATTATGGATTCTATTCAAATACATAGGCGGAATGTCAATAGAATGTCCGGTTGATTTTTGTTTTACCCCATGCAATATAAGTTCTTCGCGCGCTTAATACGGTGATGATTTGCTTATTCTTTTTATTATACTGTTGTACAAGTTCCTGTGAACGCGTATGCGAATAAAAGCTCTATAATTGGCATATAACTCTGTGAAATAATTGCAGGACAAACAAACGAAAGCGGATATATTACAATTGACGAAATGGTCGCGCCAGGCGAGCAGCCCCTATGCAGCAACACAACCAACAACCGGTACAGCTCACCAGGACGCGGCCCTATAATGGAACTCCAACGCAGATCCAGCTGCCCCTGGCAAGCTAGTCCATCAATGTACGGGCCCCAACGCCTGCTCGCCCGCGTCGTGCATCCAACATTTGCGTGTCGACCAAGCGATCCACACGATCGGAAGAGCGAGACTCCTCAGCCTGCGCGACGACGGATGCGTCCGCCTTGTCGGCAAAAATGCTCGACTCAGGTGCGACTGCCGGTGCTGGGTCTATGGACATAGGAGCATGGGGCAGGACCACGGGTTGGGGGTGGAGCGGTGGGAGTGGAGTGGCTGTAATAAAACGGGGAGGTCGGCTTTAGTTTAGACAACCAATGGGGGTAGTTACTTACCCGTATCGACCGGGCTCGGCGAGCTCATCTCCATGCCCTGGTCAATGCTCAGGTCGGAGGGCTGCGGTACCTGATTGGGTGTGCGCACGTCAATTTGCTCCTCCGGGAGGAGCCAATTAGAGGCTTACCTGAGTGAACGGGAACTTCACCGTCCCTCCAGCCTCTTGCTCCTCATCATCTGCCGAGAACTGGGACAGCCCCTCGAGCGCAGCCGTAGCCTTCGACTGCGGCGGCTTGGCGGCGGTGGCCAGCGCGCCGGATAGAGGCGGCATTGCCGGCGCTCGTATCCTGGCGTTTTGGGCATACGCCGCCACGGAGCGTGTGGCCTGTTTATTGGGGGCTGAGCGACGCGCCCGAGTCGGTTCCGTCCTAGCCGAGTTTTGGCGACGTTCAGGGCTACTCAAAGAAGGCCCAGGCTCGGCTCGCGATGAGACGCCCTCAGCCTTCTCTTTGCCCTTGCGTTGCTCGGCAGGCTCACCAGTAGCCTGCGTCTCCTCTCCTCGCGCTCTCTGCTCCACGTCCTTCGCCCCACCCTCGCCACCATCTTGGCCTGAATTATTACTGTGGGGCTCCTCCCCCGACGCTAGTGTCGTCTCTCCGCCTGTGTCCTGCCCGCCCTGCCCGCCCTGCCCGCTTCCACCCTCTCTATCTTGATTGGCATCCCCTCCTTTGCCAGCACCCTGATCCTCCTCATTCACCGCCGCCGCCGCAGCCTTCGCCTCTGCCTCCTTCGCCTCCTTCGCCACCAACTTCCCTTTCGCCGCGGCTTTCCCTTTCGCCGCGGCTTTCCCTTGCGCCGCTGCCTTCTCTTTCGCCGCCGCCTTCATTTTCCTCTCCTCCTCCTCCTCCTCCTCCTCCTCCTCCTCCTTCTCGCCGTCCTCTTCCTCGCTGTCCTCGTCCTTGCCCTGCACCACCTTGGTCTTCCCCTGCTCGGAACCCTTCTCCACAGATTTATCGAGCTTGCGGCGCTTCGCGGAGGAGCTGGCGGAAGCCGAAGCCTGTGCAGAATTCCTGCCGTGCTTCGAGGCCGTCCTGGTAATCTTTGACTCCTGCATCATCTGGTCTTGGACGTACTTCCACTCCCGCTTCAGCTTAAACCATGCGGGCTGCGGCTTCTTCCAGTTGACAGCTTTGAACGCCAGCTGGCAGGCATGGGCGTCCTCCCAGCTCTTGATGACGTCGGCCCAATCTCCAGCGTACTCGTCAGACGCAAACTGGAGGGCGTAGCTGTATAGATTGGTCTCCAGCCACAAAGCGTACTGGGTCCTAACAAAAATGTAAGCGTATATAAACGATTATATAGGCTACGATACTCACCCGCCGCGCCAACTCGGATGGGGCTCGACAGTCATGCCGACAACTTTTTCGATACGGAAGTACTCAAAGTGGGCCCCAGGAGGGAGGGTGCCCCAGAATCCCGCCTGCATCGCGCATCGGCCATCGCCGGACAAGGAGGCTGCATAGCCCTCGACCTTGACCCCTTTCCAGAACGCGGGCGTGCATCGGTTGTACAGAGGGAGTACATGGTCCTCTCCCTTGAAAAATTCGAAGCCGGCCATCGTCCTGACAATGTCTAAAGAACCAGGGGTAAGGTGAGTACTGGGGAAAAAACGGAAAATGAAAGGGCTGTGCTTACTCTGCCCCCCCAACCGCCTACCGCCCTTCTCCTGGGACAGCTCGTACGTCTCGTCACGAATGATGATTTTTCCGTTCCTGCCTTTGGACATGTTCTGACGACTCCTTCGTGGACGGGGTTTGGGGTTGTTGTATATGTGTTGTTTGAACATCACGTGAGACCCTTTACCACATCAACATAATCATGTGACTTTGCGTTTTGACCCGGACGCGCTGCCTTACTCCCTCAAACATCTATCAGCATCATGAGTAATACACAGGAAAAAATGGATATTGATGTACAGATAGGGATCGAGCGAATGCTTCTGCTCGAGGAAACAGTATTTTATGCTGCTGGGCAACGTGAGTGGAACTAGCAGTCTACTGAACATCGAACTCACAAAGAAATTTGTTTTTGAAGGTCTCGCTCGCGTCCTCACATCGTTTGAGTTCAGACTAAACAACGTGGTCGCCCCTCTCGATATCGACACCTTACAGAGCCAAAACTTCGAGGGCTGGTCGGCTCAAGGCGCAATTGGGACGCTAGTCGGAAAGGCCGGGCTGTTTGCTCAGTGCGGGTGGTTTGGCGGTGGCGATTTGGACTGGTTCCCTGTTTGCCTTACGGACATCAAATCGTTGACTGTGCAAAAGGATCCGCGTTTCCGCGGTGGGTATGTTGTCTCTTGTGTTCATGGTTACATCACACTAAAGTATCACCCTCTCAAGCGTACTTTGCGTTTGGCTTACCACAGACCGAGGCGACTATGCTTTGGTTGCTCCGCGCCTGCAGTATGTCGACCGTTGGGAGGAGTCGTTGATTGCATTCGGCCCCGAAGGTGCCGCAGCCAACTGTGGACTCTGGCCCACCTGCGGCGCTCGCCCTAGATGGTGGGGAAGTGAGTGGAAGGCCGACTGGCCGCTGGGGACGGAGCCAAGTACGAAGCGACGGGCGTCGTTGGCTCTCGAGGAAGACGATCAACCGACTGTGGTTGGCGGAAGGGAGCAGGCGGGCCTCAGCGCCACTAAGTGGATACGCCTTGGGCCGAAAGGAGACCATCGACATCCAGGACAGCGACCGACGAACCTTCACCACAGAGACCCCTGGCAGTTGTCTGCTGATGCGGGTGTGATGGGATTCACGCAATCGAAGCGTTACAAACGGAATGGCGCGCCACGCCAGGGTATCAATACTATCTAATATTTGTCGGTTACGCGTTGTCCTATCTTGGGCTCTCCTGTTGTTTCTTCCGGCTCAGATCTTTTCTGGACTTTGGGTATTCGTGTATATATTCTCCTTATGATATTTGAGCGAGTGGTATGTGCTTTGGCAGGGAGCCTAGTGCTCACGCTATAGCTGTGCTCGGATGTTTGCTCTGTCATGGCAGATATCAACCGTGTAAGTTCAGCCGTGCTTAATACCAACTGCAGGAACTCGATGGTCGATGAACTAACCCGGATACAGGAATGGCTCCAGAACGACTTTTGCAAAGTCCTGCCTGCTTTCATGTATCAATCGACGTGCGAGCGAATACAGATTATCCATGGACGGCCCGGATGGTGTACCGTGGCCCTAAACCGCTACTGGAGTCTCAACTCACAGCTGGTACATTTAGTATAACTAAAAGAACTTGAGCACATGTTTCCCATCAAAGAACTAAACTATCCTTACGTCTGAGACATATACCGTGTTTGCGCATTTAGTTCCAAAGTCCAAGAGATAGAAACAAGCTCCGAACGTGTCATAAGTCGTATCAATTGGCATCTGACAACAATGGACTCCAACGGGATTTGTCTCTGGTGTGTTATCCGCCGTGTTCTTTTCCCCTTCGTCTAGCCATATTTATCTCACGGTCAAGGCAATTTATCACTTAGCCGGCAAGGCACAATTTATATTTTGCATTTATATACATAAGTAGACCGGGCTTTAATCCAATCAGCGTCGGCAAAGGTGCAACTTGCTACGGTTAGTATCTGGTATAGGACAGAGCGTATTCACCGGTATCCGCATATCCGAGTAAAATGCGATGCAAATCCCTCTCCGTATCTCGTACCGATGTCTGCCTTGACGGCGCATACGGCAGCGTGCTCACCCTGACACGATGATGGGATGTGCGCGACGACCACATGTTGATCCAATTGCTCCATCGTATGTTGTGCCGGCAGGCTGGTTCGCGACCGCCGCTGTTTCCCACTCGTACGTCCGAGATGGAGGCGTGCGCATCGGTAGCGGGGCAGTCCACATCCCTCCACCATTGGTCTCGATCCGCTGATTGGCGAGGAACCGCCCTGTGCGTCCCGCTCGTGGGTACGAG
>MU132294.1:25373-39906 GCA_015039395.1 Ceratobasidium sp. AG-I | reverse complement strand
GATCCGCTGATTGGCGAGGAACCGCCCTGTGCGTCCCGCTCGTGGGTACGAGACGGAAGCGTACGCTGCGATCGCAGGGCGCCTGGGCCGGTGCACCACCGATGCGGAGATCTACAGATCGCCTCTCCCCCCTGCGAGCCCCGAAACGGTTGGCCGCCGCTCCCTCCCCCCTCGAGAAAAGGTCAGGTCAATGGTCACGGCCAGCACCTCGCTCGTGGGTACAAGACAGTAGCGCGGCCGCAGTTGGATCAGTCAAACGCACCGGAGATTGTCATTATGGTGTGGCGAAGAAGCTGCCAGCGGCGGCGAGCCCACCCTCGACGGTCCGCTCAAAGGTAAGAGACGGGGGCGTGCGCCAACATCATAGGGTGGATCTTCGTCGTCCGCAGCTTCGGTCGTCGGCGAGGAACGGCCCAGCAGTGTGCCGCTCGTGGACACGAGACGGGGGCGTGCGCATTGTTCCGCGGGGCCTGTCGTCGACCACGTGTTCGGAATGGCCAGGTTGGCAAACAGGAGAGGGGCGGGAGAGCAAAGGGGGAGCGGAGGAGGAAATGGTGAGGTGGTGGAAGCAAAAGCAAACACACATTCCGAGATAAGGGGCCAGGATCACATGACCTGTCAACATTGGTCCTTCTTTCTCACGTGATGGTCAGATGCCAAGAGATCCCACCATTCAATCACACGAGGCCGAATTTTCAGGAATGAAACGCTTGAGCGTTCACACTGCGTGGAGAGGTCGATTTTTGAGGTTGGAGAGATATCCGTAAAACAGGTGGTTCCGGGATTTTTGGCCTATCTCTCGGCTCGGCACATTGTGCCGAGATTTCCACTTTGGGAAAATCTTTGGCCAAACACAGTGCGTCCGTCCGCGCATTGCAGAATTGATCCTCAAGGCGCTATAGCCCACCCTAAACACGTAACTCTTCGCCCCGCAGGCCCAACTTGATACCGACCACCACTTTCCCCCTTCACTGTGCCCCATTCCCCATTCCCCATTCCCCGTAGATGTTGAAACGATAACGGACCCTGCGAGAACGAGTCGAACGTCGAGAGAGCGTGGCTAGGGAAGTCAAATGGCCGCTACTACAGGAGGAGGAAAGGCGATGGCGAACAGCAGGTATGTCGACTGTGAACTACGGGCGGACATACTAGAACGAATACATTTGTGGCTAATAAACATTCCGAACTCAAAGTCTACAGGTCTCAATCCTCTCGCATCCCGCGCTGGGTCTGCCCCTCCGACGGGCGCTCGGTTTTCCGTGCTGCTCGATGGCCTATTTTTCCCTGATTCTGGTAAGGAACGCTTGCCATCACAATCGGCATTATTATTTTATTATCCTCACCACACTCTCCTACTTTTTCAGTTGTTAGTCGGGTCCGCTCTGTCCCTTATTTACCTCAGGATCCCTAATGGTGAGTCACAAAGCCACTTCCCGAAGCCGTAGTTTGCTTACAATCACTTGCAGATCGTAGATTCAAACCTCCCGCAGCTTAAATTTCATAGACACGATGTTAGCCAGAGCAACAACTAGAGCGGAATTGGCTTGAGTATGAAAGGTTGACGATCCTATAGAATTATGCATGTATACTGTCGTAGATTAATGATCCGGAATAGCAAATACTCATCTCTGTGGTTTGTCAATTGCTACATGTCGGAGCGCACGCGCAGCAGCGTGAGCGGGACCCAAAGTGACAATATGATGAAATACCTGCACCAGGAGATATTGGCAAAATGACCCACATAATATCCAGAAAATGTCCGCAAAAGGGTTGATTATACATGGATTTCGCTTTTTAGTAAATCTGGGTACGCATACTCGCTTCTCGCGCCTTCGCACGCGCCGCTCTCGCCCAATCCTCCTCCATTTCCTTAGCTTAGATCACGAGAATTATGCCAGATGCAATACCGACAGATCTGGAAATTACAGCCAAATTGGAAGCGTTGAAGTGTGCCAGCGGTGATGGCGCTGTCAACGTCAAGTACTAGTACGAATACGGTTTGCCTTGTACGGATTTGGACAAGGGCGATTGTATATAGCCTAATTTAGTTATACTATACATACAATCTCAGATAATCTCAGACGAGGAACGTTCGCGGCTCTTACGCGTATAAAGTGCCATAATTTCTTAAAATCGCGATATTCCACACGTGGGCTATGGATGTCAGCGAAGCGCAAACTACCCTCCCGGTTGAGCCTTGAGAGGTTGGCGTACAATTATTGAGTGTTAGGGTTCAGGGTTAGGGTTATCGCGATTAATCACACGGTGAATCACCATCAAATTCTGTGTAACGAGAATCAATTTATAAAATGTACAGACAATGTAGTATTTGTATTCCGCTATTTGCTCCCTCCCTCACTATGTGTGGTGGGTCAATAATATATTGATACACAAACAACAATGATTACCCAGCGCCAATACCAGGGGAGTCAGTCCCGGGGTGAGTGGGCGGGGGAGATGGACCCGGAGAGGTTTCAATCAAGACAAACGGATTACCTTTCGTACCGACCGCGTCCTTTTCCCCGGTGGCAACTAGACAACCAGTCAGTTTACTACGGTTGTAATAACCAGGCTAATAATCACTCACGCAGCTTCTGAGGAGCTTTGCCCATGCCGGTATTGAGCTGATACAAACTCCAACAATCGATACGAGGTCAGCCGTGCAAAAGTCGTCCAGCGTGATGACAAACAAAGACCTAGACTCAGAGACGTTTCGATAAAGAACCACTCAATAATTGTGCGCCAACCTCTCAAGGCTCAACCGGGAGGGTAGTTTGCGCTTCGCTGACATCCATAGCCCACGTGTGGAATATCGCGATTTTAAGAAATTATGGCACTTTATACGTGTAAGAGCCGCGAACGTTCCTCGTCTGAGATTATCTGAGATTGTATGTATAGTATAACTAAATTAGGCTATATACAATCGCCCTTGTCCAAATCCGTACAAGGCAAACCGTATTCGTACTAGTACTTGACGTTGACAGCGCCATCACCGCTGGCACACTTCAACGCTTCCGATTTGACTGTAACTCGCATCCCAACGAATCACTTACCCTCTGCGGCGTTCCATGCAGTAGAAACTCGCTCTGGCGCCGCGCTTGCCTTGGTGGCCTCCAGGCAGGCTCTGTGCCTAGGGTATCGTTGGGAGTAGGGAAGGAGGTACGTTGGGAGGACTGGGCGAATGTTTCTGACGAGGCGTAACAAAAGGGATAGAAGATTGGGTTTGGACGGCGTAGTGTGCTTGCGCTTTTGGCGGATGCGCCGTATGCCCCTGTGGGCTTGTTGAAAATTACGGAGCGGGTGTTTAGGTGTGTACATTTGTTGGCACCCTGGGTTAGTATGGCCGCCGACGATCTTGTTTTTACATATTAATTCCTCGAGCTGAGTGGAATCCATCCCATAACATCCAGGCTACCAATGGCTCCAATGTGTTCCCAACAGGATGATCAAGACTGCCCATGCAGTCGAATGGCGCCTCCAAGGCTGGGTACTCGGCAAATTCTCAACGATGTAGTGCAAAGGAATCGGGTTTGACGCGAACGCGGCCATGTCGCAGAAGGAGGTTGTGTTCCCTGCCGCCCGTCATTTGGCTCGTTCAGTGAGTTTGACGAGTTCGAAGGTTTTGAGGCCCAATTTGCTAGTCGGAGTACAAAGCGGTGAGTGACTGCCTCTCTGGACACTCAGTCGTACTTACTGGAAACCACTGTTGGTTGTAGATCACCTTCCATGCATGGTACGCTTTGAGAGCACGAATGACTCTTGCCTAAGCTTGCTACCGAGCTGCAGGCGGGTGGGGCTCGCCCAGGCACACGCTTCTTCTCTGCTGGCGGTTGCTGATCTGACATGAATACAAGAGTGGGTTCAACAAGAGCTGGGGAGGGCGATGAGGAGAAGACGGGGTCGCGCAGCACAATACATTTGACGTCCCCAGACCGTTTGTGCACGAAACCCTTGCGCCGACCTTCAGTGTAACACTAGTACCAGCAAGGGAAAGCAAATTTAGTCTGCAGATGTGTGGGTCAATAACTTACGTGCTGATGGCTCGATACCAACGAAAAAGTCTTCTTTCTTTTTACAGTATTTTTCCTTGGACTCAACAATACTGTTTGCGTTCTTTCATATGCTCCAGAAGTGCTACATTCAGCCTCACTGGACTGAACAGACCAATTGATGAGGCAAATAAATACAAGGCCAGAATTGTATATTCATGTACACGCCAATTGCGCGGTCGTCAGTATATTGCTCATGCTGTGTGGAATGCTGTCTTTGTTGATCAATTGCTCAAGCAGCGTGAGCTGTTTCTTCACTGAGCGATGTCTCTGGGTTCTTGTCAGGAACTTGAATCGTGTTGCTCCTACACTAGTGGGCGTACTCGGTGCACACACCCTACTCAATCAACATGGCTGGCTACCTACGAACATCCATGCAGAAAAAGCCTTTGAGTCATCCGCACGTATCTGGGTCTGCGCACCTAGTGCGCAGTAGCAACGGGGAATATTGCTGTGAAACCTTTTATTTTGAATCTTTTCTTCTTTTTTGTTTCTTGCCTACGTTGAGGTTGACATTGGCTCATTTGTGCCCTCTATGATTTAATAACTTCATAAATCTATATGTCTACCGACTTATGACCTTACCTGAGCGTGTACATACTGGGTACGCACAAGCAGGAGGGACCCAGCACAGGACAATTAATCTGGTCGCTTCCCGGACCTTGTCTAATTCGTGTTTTTTTTTGTCTGACAACGCTACAGCTCCCAATTTCGCACCTTGCCCGTCTAGTTTTACTTTTAGGATATATGTGGTGATCTAGTAAACCGTGTCCGTAGTACAGCCCCCTCTCTCTCTGCTCGTGTCTCTTTTGTACAGTGTAGTATCGCACCATAGGGCGTAGCCCTGAACGACAATAAAGATCTGCTGATTGAAAAAAAAAAAAAAAAGGACAATTAATTTTATTCAATGCTTCTTTAGGCGCAGGTTTCTGGGCTCTCACAGCGCTTCACCCCGGTTTAGTCGGAAGGTAGTCGGGCCGACCAGGTTTTGATTGGACTATGATTGAGTCTTAATTGGGTACTGATCAGCACCTGATCAGAGTTCGGGATCTGGCTTTGATCAGTATCCGACGGGAGTCGGCAGTCAGTACCTAATCGAGACCAATCAATGCCTAGGCATTGCCCAATTTGTACATAAACAATTGCATTATCATATTGTTTGACGCCTGACATTATATACGCACCCGAATGAAGGAATGTTAGCACAAACTCAATCCCCACCAGCCTTCGACACCAAATTGAATGCTATCTACAGGCGGTGACGCACGCACATGTTGTCTGGAATTATAAACACGTCAGATCATGCAACGAATGTAAGTTATAGTCATACACATTTACCTCTTGCCCTCGTTATCCACCATTCTGAGCTCCTAGTTAGGACGGCGGCAAGTAGAAATGGTTAACTCGCGCCATGTCTACGATGGCCAGAACTCCACAATAGATCAGGTAAATGGGATGGCGTCAGACAGGAATGAGACGGAACAAGCCTAGGGACAATTGGTACGGTGGGGAAAGGGAAACACGCACCGTAAATTGGTCAGGTATCTGTCTACTTCTGCGCATCCATCTCGGAGGTACTCTGCGTTTACAAGCATTTGGGAAACCTGGCCTAGCGACGTAGCCGTCCCTAGCCGTGTTGTAAGCACATCTGCTACACATTTTATCAGTAGTCCACCTAGGGACTACGAAAAGACAAAACGCGATCGAACACCGCGGATTTGGACTTACTTTCTCCAGTATTTGGTCAATGTTGCGGGGCGGCTGCGATACTCCCTCCACAAATTGATCAAATTGATGGGCATAATCCTTGATCTGTGAAAGTACAAGGTGATCAACGACAAGGAAGGGGAGCTGCGTTTGTTGGATAATCGGTTGAGCCGTCGAGCCATATTGGGGTTTAGTAGTCGAATGGTCGACTCATAGTGGGGTCGGGCGGATGGATCGGACAAGCGGGTCAAGCAGCCAGGTTGGTCAAGTAGGTCGTTAGGTTGAGCGGTCAAGCCAGAGTGGGGTCGAATCGTTGATCAATTGTGGCCGAGCGGCCGAGCGGCCAAGCCGTGGAGTGCTCAAGCCATCGAGAGGGACAGTTGAGCGGTCGAGCAGACGGGTGATGGGGAGGTGGATTAGTCAAGTCTTGTTAAAGCATTTGAGTGGTTGAGCGATCGGCTCACAGAGCGGTCAATCTTGTCGTCAGGTTGGGCCATCGAATCATAGAGGGGTCAAGGGTCAAAAAATCGAGCGGTCGAGTGAGGAGCCTTCGAGTCGTTGAGTGGTGAAGTCAGGCGGACGAGCATTGACAGTGGGGCGCTGGGGCGGTCGATTGGTCTGGTCGATTGGTCCAGTCATGGATTGACCGATTAGTAAAGCGGTGAGGAGGTTGGGCGGTCGGGTGTCCAAGGGGTCGTTATTGAGCACATCATCTACACCGGGCAATTGGTAAGAACACAATGTCACACGACGACGGATTTACTCACATTCGACCTTTTCGTTCGTCACTAGCTCAACCGCACAGCCCACCCAACTAATACATACCGACGACTCCTTCTCACGTCGGACTTTTCTAACGTTTCGTGCGTTCCTCGATGGCAGCTAGTGTGAGTTCACCACCTCTCCTGTCACCTCACTGATACTGAATAGCCAAGATTTGTGTTCTGAGGTGACGGATTCTTTGACCTCTGCTCGTAGGGAGGGAAGTGACGCAAAGATAT
Source organism: Ceratobasidium sp. AG-I (assembly GCA_015039395.1). Taxonomy (NCBI): domain Eukaryota; kingdom Fungi; phylum Basidiomycota; class Agaricomycetes; order Cantharellales; family Ceratobasidiaceae; genus Ceratobasidium; species Ceratobasidium sp. AG-I. Next base: position 33,149 of record MU132294.1, on the reverse strand, counting down.
GGCCAAGAAAGGCAGTTTGTGGTAGAGACGAAAATGACAATGAACGAATTTCTTCGAGTGTCTGACAATATATTAGTCTTGCACACTCGATAATGAACGAAAACACGTACCCTGAGTGCGCTCCAGTACTTTCGCTCCCTTATCATCTCATCCACTTTATTCACCATGTCCAATACACGTAGACGTGACTACAGCGCCCCAATCCCCTCATCCAAGTTCGCCGCAGTCCGCTTGCTACCTTGGCACCTACTCCCGCCTTCCCTTTCCATCCATCCTTACCACCAAACTTGATTGCCAACCCGCAGACCACTCCAGATACTGGCCGCTCTGACCTGCCACCCAGGTCCACCTTTGGATATGGTAAGTTAAGTATCTGGTTGGGTCACATTTAGTTTGGCTCACCTTCCTTGCCCTCTCGGGGCCAAGGCGATTGTTTGTGCGTAGGTCATTACTGCGGACGCGTCATGAGGTGGCTGTTGAGGACGAGATTCGGGGTTCAGGGCATGGTCGTGGTTGAGTTAGAGTTTCGCGATAGGTTCTGTGGGACTTTGGCGTGCGGCGGATCATTATTAATTTGAAATGTATCCCAACGATCCACTTACTACACAAAGCCTAATCTTACACTAATCTAAGGCTTTCCGGCTCCATCCGGATTGAGATCCGAGTGACCGATACCAGTTGCTAAGTCAATATCTAATCTATCGCTTATCTCTATCCAACCAATGTCCAATCTAAGTCCAATGGACGCCTGATCCGCCCGACTACCCTCTGAAGAAACTGGGGTGAAGTACAGATCTGTACTTCTGCCTGTGTCTGTGCGCACTGAGTGCGCAGTGGCACTGACACCACTGAGATATAGGCATAGGCATATTGCCTCTGCCAGTGTGTATCAGGCGCGGGTATGGTTTCGACATGTCTCTGCAGGGTGTGCGCACTTAGTGCGCATGGGTGCATCGGGGAAAACCGCTGGGTCAAATCACCGGTAATCACGGCTAATTTACCGGTCTGCCAATTATGGCTTCCCCCCATTCTTATTAGCTTAATTTGCCTCATAGGCTGTGCCAGGTCATATCACTAGCGCCTTTTGCCGGAAAACGGTAAATTTGCTTGCCGGTTTTTCCTTGACGAGATGATCTTATGTGCTGGAATCGGACTGTTAGGTACCGTTGTAGTGAGCCTCTGTAGATGTGTGCGTACTAAGTGCGCACTAAGTGCGCATGGGCAGAGGTCTCATGTGGGAGTGCTGCACTGGTGGGTATGGTTTCAACATCCCTCCACGTCAGGAAAAACCGGCAAAACGTGTCGGTTTCATGACCTAGTACAGCCTATAATGCAAATTAAGGCAAATTTGCCTCATTTTCTTGGGGAAAATGAGGTAAACGGAGATAAATTTCAGCTAATAAAAGTGGGGGAAGTCAAAATGGGCAAACCGGTAAATTAGAAGTAATCACCGGTGATTTGATCCAGTGGTTTTGCCTGATGCACAGGTGAGTGCGCACTAAGTGCGCATGGGCAACAGTCTCATGTGTTGTTGTGAACCGGGGGAGAGTTTGGTTTGATTGGTACGCGCCTCTCACTCTCTTGCGTCCTCCCATTTGTGTGCGTACTAAGTACGCACGGGTCTGGCAGTAGCATGCTAGATCCTCTGCAACATACGACCAGTGAGGGATGAACTCCCAGGTTCTTTGGTGAAAGTGCTCACCGATCATGCACATTTCCTGAGCGTTGTGGGGTTTTGCACACTTGTGACTAAGTAGCACACCTCTATCCATGAGCGCACGGTGGCACATGGACTATTTATGGCACCTGTCAAGTCCCGCTTGCTGCTTCCTTGCGTACTAAGTGCGCATGGTGGAATTGAGACATATGTTGGTCTAATAATGCTATTGAACAATGTCTAGAGTACACATATCTTTCTCCTCTTCATGAGTCCATGCGCACTTGGTACGCATGTGTCATATGTGGGAGCCTTTTCCCTGCCCCAGCGCTTTTTTCTAAATTATTTCTCTGTTTGTATGGGTACTAAGTACGCACACTCCAGTCTCTTCCATCTATCTTGCTTGTATTCATGTCTTCGTATTGCAACACGTAGTTCACATGTAATACTCCTTGTCTGTCTGTGTGCGCACTTAGTACGCAAGATCCCACTGGATTGTAGGTGTTTAGTCATTGCCTCTGAATACATTTGCTGGGCTCTCTTGTTGGGCCCTGTAGGTGCTATATGACCCTCTCCATCCTGTGTGTGTGGGTACTTGGTACGCAAAATCAACATTACACATGAGTCCTATCTGCTTGTATTAGCATGTCAGACTTCTCTCCTTTGCTGACATGTTTGTCCTTGTGCACGGCATTTCTTCCTCCGCCTGCTTGCGCACTTAGTGCGCATGATGCATCACATTGCAGGAGCCAGGGCTTAGCCAGCTGGCTATGTTGCATCCCGTTCTTCCCTCTCTCTGCATGTGCACTGAGTGCGCAATGTCCTCTATGTTTATGCTGTGCAGTTTGTGTGTGAGCCTTAGCTACACTTTTTCTTTGGGGCCATTTCAGTCCTATGTACTACTTATATTCCCTTGTCTTTGTGCGCACTCAGTACGCAATGTCCACCATGTCCTCCTGGCCTTAAGACAGTGTGTCACCATGTGTGACTTGCTCTTCCCGTTAGTCCCTGTGTTACATAAACCACTCCCTGTGCCCCCTGATTCAGGTCAGGTGACCAGATCCCTAGTGCACAAGGTCCCTCCCTGATCACGTGACATCAGCTGATTTTGTCAGCAACCTATATCTAGTGCACACCAGGCTCTCAGACCTACCTGCTAGGTCATGCATACCTAATCTAGGTCCGGGAAATACCTAGTACTCTCCCTACTTGTCCTGAATAACCCTAACCCTAACCTAAGGTTGGGGTGTGTCGGACCAGAGTGGCACTTGAGGCAGCTGTGACGGCACCAAGTGGGGCAGAAATTGGTCTTCTTGAGGGCTGCAGGCTGAGTGTCAACGAAGTCATAATGGGCAAAGGATAGACTGGAGGACGTAGCGGGTAGGTATAGCTGGTATTGCTTTAGGCACTTGGATGATAGCCCTGGAATGTCTACATGCATTGGACTTGCTGTTAGTTACTCGACTGTGGCGTTGGTGCATAGGAATGTGAAACCTAAGAAGGAAGCTGTGAGGGGTGAGAGACATTGGCAGTACTGGGTTGAGAAGTATTTAGAATTAGGGTAGACAGTAGGGTCGGTGTAGGACTCAGCTAGGGGTGGGGCAAAGATTGTGGGGATTATTGACACAAGGGAGTCTGCGTTGTTGGCCAAACAAATACAGCTGTCAAGAATATTATTAGCTCAGGCGGCGCCATGCAACAGTTCGGCCAGTTTTACAGCTGGCTCCCCCCGAACCGCACCATCAGGTTGAACCAACCATACAACACTGCTGTAGCAAGAACTGTTACATTGACTCCTGGTCCCAGACAACATCCACCATTTGCCAATCCCGATACGCGTTGACCAATGTGACTGCAAAGACACCACTAGTGCACACAGCTTGATGCGGGAATACTGTGACAGAGCGCCAGCGTTGCCGCCAACTTTGTGTTGCTTGTCAGGCTTCCTCACTTCGACAAGGCGCTAACTACCGAAGTCGCTATTAGTGATTTATTATAGCAAAATAGACAAAAGGAAATATACCAGATAATGTTATGCACACAGTGCAGTCAGTACCTGCTTGGGTGATTGTCTCACACCGCTTACTATCAATCCAGATCATACTACAACCGTCATATGAACATTCGGAAAGTTGAGGTTAGGGTCATCTCTGGCATAGGTAACGTAGAATGCTTTGGGGCATTAGCCCTGTGTGCATTTAATATTTGCAGCTTGCACCTGAGAAGAAGTTTTTAGTCGTACGCTACATTTCTACCGAGCAATTCGTGTCCTTGAACTAGGGGTTGAAGACTTAACTCACCAACGCCCATGGGGCTTTAACAACCACCCCTACCACACATCCAAATTTGCTCCCTTCAATCGCCAAAACCCAAGCGTCCTGCACAACCTGTCCGCACATCTCATGAGCATGCCCAGAGCCCAGCGCTTGTCCTGGGCTATGACCATGCCTTTTGCATAGCAGCGGGTCACGCAGTGGATGTAGTCCGGTTTGATTGCTCAAAGCACAGAGATAGCATGGTGGAAGGAGGATAACGGAGATTTTGAGGTGAAGACATAAGAAATTAGAAGGCTGCATCCATGCAACGTAAGACCATTTGTGTAACTGAGGTCAAGGAGACGTGATAGGGGCACGCGTAGAATGGGAGATGCATTTGTTTTCATCTTGATGGTTGGGAGTTGAGCAAGTTGAGCGGGCGTTGCATAGGCTACATTCAGATTGCAAGCTGGTACTGGCGTAATTTGGGGTTGCTTAAACTTGGACCATTCAGCGGACTGAGCCTTTGCTTGCGTGAAGAGGACGGAGGTTGCAGGGAAGCGTGAGAGAAGCTATTGGTCAACACAGTCTATATCTACATCCACATCATCATTTCCATTGAGCTTGGCCTATCGTCCTGCAAGGATCGCATCAGTGTGCAGGTGAACGCTAGGAGCTAATGAATTATGATTTGTGCATGGAGGGTTAATGCCACTCACTTGCCTCCTGCGCTCTGGCTTTCCCTCGCGCTCTGACTCCGTCGTGCCTTGAGTTCAGCTGAAAAGATCTTCCTTGGCGCTGGTGCTGGTGATACATCCTTAGTGCAAAGTGTTACCCAGTCTCAAATTCACTATATATGGTGGCACTCCTCAATTAGCTGTCAAAAGAGCTCTGTACACCCAATGACATTTGCTCAACTGGATGCTTGAGTTTGATGCTCAACAGGCAAGGTGCAGTGTTGGAGAGGCTCTTGGCCCTGAACCAGCATTCAGTGCGGGAAACGGATACTTGCATGCACATGCACGTACATAAGAAAAGAAATGAGACTGACCCTTCTGCAAGTGGGATACCTTAATAATGCCGATCCCCAATCCCAAAACAGCAATGTATTCCAAGTAGCTGTGAGGCGTGAGGCCTCACCACTGGATCCAGTTCCTCCACCTGAGCCTCCTGCTTTTTTCCGGATTTCTACTATTTGTTTTGCTCCCCTTCGCTCAATTCTTTGCTGCCGCTCTTGCCTTTATGCTCAGCACTTACCTTTGATGTGCTTGCCAGTACCATTTGCATTCGAGCTGGTGATCCGACCCACTTGTTTGCATCTGGACTTTTTAGCTTTTGTCATCTGTCTTATAGGTTTTCGTTGATGACATCATCTGCTTCCGGTCCCGAATAGCACCAAGCCCCTCAGCTCGGATGCAGCTTTGCATATATAGGCCCGCCATGCACGACAGGAGGACCTTAGACTCATCCCCCTCTGTGCAGGTACGCATTCTTCGTCCCCCTTCCCTTTTTTCTTGCTTAGACTCATCCCCCTTTGTGCAGATACACCCCTTCTTCAATATAGAGTTGTTTCAGCCGTGCTAAGCCTGTGTGGTGAGCAGTGGGGCATTGACATCGAGACCTTTCAGTTGTGGTGGTTGACAGCACAGCGAAGACGGCACATGCAAGTGGGTGTTATATTAAGCGCCAAGGATCAACTGCGCAGAGTAGACAAATATATATATTCAATAATATGCAAGTGACCAAGGCAGAACTGCTAAACAATGAAAGCTAAAAATGAAACTACCAGGGAAAGTCGGCCAGACCTTATCCAATGGCAACAGCTGTCTTAATGACATTGATTCTTCTGATTTTCCCAACTCTTTTTGCTGTCTGACTGGAACCACACTTACTTTCATCATACTGCTTGAATTGAATATCACCTGAATAACACATTCAGAAGCTGAGGTAAGCAAGCACTAATTATATATGTGCACTTGTTGGCTTTGTCCTCAATTGTGTTTTCCTCTTCTTCCACAAGGAGCTGTTTCAGCGCTATGTTGTCTTCCTCATCTACCTCGAGCATGTTGTATTGATCTTGGTTCTTGCCCTTGCCTTGGCCCTTGCCTGTTTCCTTGCTTTTGCACTGTGCATGCTCTTAGCCCTCTTTCTTCTGCACCTGCTCAAAATTTGGATCAAGGAGCTCCTTGGACCAGAGCACTGCTAGTGGGCGTATGCGTGTATTGAACATGAAGAAATTTGAGTGAGCCAAGAGGGCAGTGCATGGACATCCACCCAGTCTCGGAGAGTTATAGACATTGTCTTGCTATACCCAATACTGAATAGGAGGAGTTCGCCATGTAAAAAATATCACCTAAGCAATCATCGATATTGCAGACTTGCATCCCACAATACTCCTTGGCTCAGCGTGCCTGCCCACCAAAGATATGGGTGCATAAAGCTAAGCAAACAGAAAACTCTCCTAGATCTTGAAGCCATTGCATTCTGTTGTTGTCATGCCAATCAATGGATTCATCAGGTAGAACACCAGCAGTGAACCAATCCCTCACTGTATGTTTCATGGGGTTTGTAAAAGTAACCCGCAGTCAGTCATGCATGACATGGAGGAAGGTATTGAAGGAATCATTCCATATGGAATCATTCTGAGACCACTCATCCTTCTGATCGCGCAACACCAGATAATCTGGGTCTTCATAGTCAATGTCTTCAAGAGAGAGACCTTTCAGAACTTTCATAGTCTGAAGGTTCTCCAGTCAACTACACATGTTCTGGGCTAGGAACTGAACCTTGGAGATCACAAATGTGTGTCCCTTGTAGGAGCATTGAGACCTATCCTCACCAGCCTAATGCAAGCTGCAATAGCCTGCAGATGAATCCACTGTCTCCTGTAAGAGTTGCCTAACAGTGTGTAAGGTGCTGCAAGAGTTGACTTCATCAGTGTTCATAAGGAAGCTTTTATAATATTTAAAGCACCCACAACAAATCAGGACACATCAGTATTCTGATAGATTCAATAAATAATTGACCCATGCTAACGCATCACCTCAAAGTCATCGGCAACTCGCAATGTTGCCTCACTCAAAGAAACGGCATGCATGGGGTACTGCAGCACAGTGGTGGATTGGACAAGGTCTGGTCAGGAACAATATGACCTGTTATGGATACTGACTTCGATCAAGTAGACATGATATGGTCAATATAGCCTAAACTCCTCTACTGGCTTTGTCTTAAATGTTTTATCTTGCAATATACATGTATCCCATGAGTGTTAGTTTTTGTATAAGCTTTGTTGCCTGTAACATGGTATTTCTTTCAATTGTCGATTGAAAGAGTACCTTGTGACTTACTTGTCGCAATTTATCTTATGTTTTTCTGATATCTACTCATGGAGATATCACTCCTTTAAGTCTCTGCTTATAAGCTTAACTAACTTTGTCCCTTCATTACTCTTCGCTTAGTTACCCTGTGGCTAAGCGATGACTTGTAGTATCTTTCCCAAGTCTATGACTCATAAAGGATCATATTACTAATCCTGTTTCTATCTTAGAATATGATTAGTATCTCGTGGCTCAACCCTGAGTCATTATGCAGGAATCGACTCATAGTTCCCTGAATGACTTGCTTGTTACCTTTCTGAGACTTATGACTCATTAGTTAGATATGACTGCTACTCGTATATAGTTTAATATAATATAGCCAATCAGAACGCTGCATACAGCTATGGAGTCACCACTTGCTCATCCACCAGCCCAATAGAGAATCGGTGACTCACTCTATTGGTGCGACTCATGCTATTATGTATGACTAGGGGCTATCTAGCTCAGGGTATATAAGAGGACCCTCTCTACCCTTAGCTGGCCCTCA
>MU132294.1:0-25148 GCA_015039395.1 Ceratobasidium sp. AG-I | reverse complement strand
TAGATAGCTAAGAAGGCACTGCAAGTTACATTAGTACAGAAAGTACTTACATAGTTTACATAGTTAGTAAACAGTTAGTCCAAGCAACTAGGGTTGAGAGTTATATACAATACTTTAAAGGAACTTAGGCTAGCACCGTGACATTTACTGTATTCAATTGTACTACAATTTACACTGTGAACACATATAATCTAGTAAAGGTCCAACTGTTCTAGGAAACTTACTGAGCACGTTCAAAGCCTTTGAACTTATCCTTTAATTTCCGTCCATTACTGGTTGATCCAGTAGCTTACAGTTTAGGTAGTATATCTCTTAAGCTTTTAAGTTCAGCCACAACCCAAACCGTAACAAGACCCATTCTGTTGAATAGTAGCAAGTGCAATGCAGACATAGGTTATGTTGTGGTATTGAGACTGGGATATGAGACTGAGATCTTTCAGTGCAAAACATGCAATGGCAAGCTTGTGTATGGCTTCAGCAAGAGATTGTGTGGTTTTGTTTTGTTTCATCCTTCCCAGCAGGTCTTCAGCATGTATGCCTTGGTCAGGGGTCAAGTATGTGATGTATCCTTTACTATGTTTGGTCATCATTTTCTGCTTTGTGCGCACAGCCAGGAGAATTGATCTACAGAGGTGGGAAGCATAGCTGTGAGTAGCTTGTTGTGTTTGGAGCCGATTGAATTGTGATATAAGTTGCTGTCCAGACTGTTACCAGTGTCAACCCACTGCTTCTGCATCTTGATGTTTGTTTTCATGATGGTGTCCTGCATTTATGAAAAGAGGTGTAGACAGGCTGCATTAAGTTTAAACCATGCGTCATGCTTAGGCGGCATCTGTGTTATCCCCACCAGATCTTTTGTATTCATCCCCTGAAAGTGCTGGGACCATTCCTGTGCGCTAATAAACAGATTCTCCCCTTGCAGACCTAATGCGGGTCCCATCAGTGATGTGGGCTCAACATGTCCAAGATTTGCCTTTTCCATGTAGTTGACCAGCACCTGCATATTACGTTCATCTGTGTGGAGGGCTCAGTGGGAAGTGCAGATAAGGAGCTGCTGACAGAGAAGCAGCGGACACATTGCTCCAGGTTGGTCCAACTCTGGACTTCAGTCTAGAGACGTCCAGGATGTGTGTTGGCAAACTTGTGAATGCCATGGACTTGGTTGAGATGAGTGCTTTGGGTTGCTATGTTAATCCAAATGTATGGATTGGGGTTGGTGTATTCTCGGCATGCCTCTGGCATCAACCCTTTGTCAGTGCTTGTGCCAGCTTTGATCTTTAGAAATGGGAAGGGAGGTACAAGCGATGAGGGCATAGGGGGTGGGATCAGGGTGATCCCAGGCTCTATACTCTGCCAGTGAGGCTAACACAGATTTGACTCTAGGATTCTTTACAGTGATACCATGATAGTCCTTGAGATGGTCTTTGACATTGCAAGTGCACATGCTGGTAACCTTCTTTTTACTCTCTGGTTTTTGGCAAAGTTGACAGTACCAAACATTATAGTCCACCAGCAGTTCTAAGTTTAGTGGGTGCAAGTTATTGTCTGTGACCACACCAGAATGGGCAGTGGGCAGTGTCAGCAATCAGAGTGGCTTAGTACAAGAGGGGATATTCGTTGGAGGGGCTGCAGGTTTTGCTTTTGAAGGGAGTGAATTATTGTCCTCACTTGATTCATTTTGAGAACCAATATCAGGATCCAGATTCTGGGACTGTACACCCTTCTTGGGTGGGGTGCCTCTCCTGGATTGTGTAGCATGTTTTTGGGTGGACATGATAGCTGTAGTAGAAGTACAGATATTTTAAAATGCAGTGGATCTGTTGCAACAGCTGAGAAGGTGGGAGAGTGAACACTATATATCTGTTAAAGCACTGCATTGGCAGTTAGAAAGAATAGCACAAGGAATCAAAACACAGCTTCAGCACGCCGCGCCTGCCTTTGAGTTACGGAGCATAGCAGTAGTGGGCACATTGAAAAGTCCCTGTAATCATCAGGAGACAACAGAGTCTTATGTTCTCAGCAGCAGCCCTGTTGGTCTGAGGATTGCTCTGGATAGCAGGGAGTGTATCCAAGCGCTCCATCCAGTCCAAAGTGCTCTAAAGTGTTATGGAGGAAGACCCCTTTTTTGGAGCACACACTCTGCAGCGCCTCATCATGCTTGCAGGGCATCCTGAGCATTGCCCCTCCTACGGAGTCTCTGGAGCACTTGTTCAACCAAGGCAGTTTATGCTGAGTTCACTCTGATGCAATGTCAAGTATAGTATTCACAAATTGATCTGGTGTTATTTCACTACATGTACAGCGTTTGCTGGCACAATATGCTCATTCTGCATTGCCAAAGCACTAGTGTGATTGCCCCAACAGAACTGCAGTTGAAAGGACCAAAGCGCCCATTCTACAGTGGGTTCATGGCTAGCTGTTTTGCCTGAGGTCGGAAACGACAGGTATCACTCATTTGGGACTAGCAAAGCACTGGCTACCAGTGTTGCCAAGTAACATGGAATGAGCAGAAAAAGGTTTACATATGTGAACCTTTTCACCTTGCATTGTTAGCAAAATATAATGGCGCTTTAGAAGCCGTACTTGTTGGAATTGTGTCAAGAAAAAGTGCTGGTGCTAAATGGCTGTCCAAGGGCAAAATGTGGCTGTTAGCAGCCATGTGCCTTGTGGGTGGCAAATTAAAGCCAATTTGCCTGGTTTGCATGAGGCAAACCAATGCAAATCTGGCAGATTTTCCCCCATAATTTGGGGGGGATTTCAAACAAGTCAAACTGGCCAATCCGGCGCAATTGTGCCAAATTTGCGTTGGCAGTTTTTCCTGACACGCTTATTCAATGTATATGCATCTTGTTATGACTTGTCTTGTACTTGTGTCAATAGAGTAATGTGTAGCTCAAGGCTATTGTAAGACCGGGCAGCGGTCTCGTAATCTTACGTGCGGCGGAACGGTTGTAGAACGCGTAGACGATATATGATATTCAAGCGTGTAAAGAGAAAACAGTGGGGACAGACAGATAGAGATCGCAATGGTGGTAAACTAAGCTAAGGGAACAGCAGGCGCGTAAGCGCCAATATAAAGGAACATGACAAATAGTGGCACACGCAGTGTGCCACCCAACCTCTTACAACCCCCCCCCCTTCAGGACGAGCCCAGCTCCTCCTCATACGGACGGTGCACGGCACCTAGTGATTCTCCAATTGCGCCACGCGCGCGAGGTAGTCGGCCATGAAGGCCTCCCACAGCTCCTCGGGAATCCATTCCGGATTGGCGTTGACCTTGTTGACAGTGGCTGCGAACGGTCCGACGGGCATGGCCCAGAACACGATTGATCCGCTCAAAAAAAGCTGGATGTCAACGATGCTGAAGTTGACGGTCGACCTGGGCCGGAACCGTTGCCTGGCCTCACACTCCAACACATCCTGCCATCGCCGACCCTCCACAGGGAGGGAACTCTCTGCGGCCACTCTCACCCGCCATACGTCCATTGCTGCACCCACTTGGGCAAGTCGCCGTGCGTACGGCTGAAGAACGGTGACAGCCACTGCCCGTGGGATGCGCTGTGTGTGCCACATATAAGTGGCCGTGGCTTGCTCGCTCTGTATGAACTGGATGTCCCCAATTTTGGGTGTAGCACTTTTTGAGGTATCCCTTTTGGGGTAAAATGACTTAAAAATCATAGTTAGATCAAAAAGCAACACTTTTGGCCCAGTTTTTGGGGGTTCACTTTTGGGCAATTATGCCCCAAAATTCAATAATGCCATGAATCATGGCTGTGACAATTTGTGCAGAAAAGAGCTCAACATTCATAAAAGGAGCTCAGTATGGCTGCCTGAAATTTATGTGTTTTCACCCAATTTTTGGTACATTCTCTTCACACAGAGCTCCGTGATGTCCTCCAGGTCCCGGAAAGGGCGAAAGTCGAACGCGTTCGCCACGTGGAGGCAGGTCGACACTGGGTCACGGTCCTATACACCCGGCTCCATGAGCTCCACCAGCTTGTTGTAGTGTCCGGGACATGCGAGAATTCCCCGGATTACCCGGGTGAGTGTGGTCACATGCCGACTCCATTGCCCCCGTGGGTGCTCGCTCGCGCTGTTGATCCGTTGCAGCTGGTTGAAGAAGAATTGCGCCGTAAGGTCCACTGGGTTGAACAATTGGTTTGCCCCCATCAATACCCCACCTGACCTGTTCTCGCCCTGAGTGGCCGGGTAGTTGGATGTCGTACCCCACATGAGCACTGCCTGCTGTATCTGTTTTTAGGCAAATGACCGGTTGGCCCGGTTGGGTGGCATGGGCACCACCATGAGAAGGTGTTGTAGCAGCATGGCTTTGCCCGTCTCCCTCTGTCGCCCCGGCGAGAACAGAGACAATATCTCTCTGTCCGGCAAATCCAGCCAGGCCTGCACTTCGGGCAACCTTTTGTCACGTAGCTAGTGCGTGTTACACACGAGCATCTAGTCGCTAGCCGCGTTGGGAGGTGGCAGAGGGGGCCTCAGTAGCGCTGATTGGGCTGGACCCCGGCTAAACTGGGTGTACCGCGGCGGGGCCAATAGACTCGGTCGCACCCCAGTGGGTGACGTTGGGGCTGTTTTTCGCTTATCGCCGGTCACCGGGTCCTCAAGCCCGCCTGGGGTTGTCGTTTGTGGCCCCGTTGGGGCCTTTGCCTTCGTCTTGCCCTTGCCCTTCCGGGCCTTCTTTGCGTCCCTTTCTTCGCGCCACAGCTCATCCTCCAGGTCTAGATGGTCCTCGTGCTCTTTGTCGTGATCGCGCCATTGCTGGTTGTACAACCTCCAAGCGAGGGTCTCATCACTGGGCAGTGCCGGTCGTGGTGCTAACGGTCGCAACGACCCGGCCTCAGTGTGTGGTGGCGGGGGTCACGTCATTGAGGTGGCACTGAGTCGGGATGCAAATCTTGGACGAGCCCCCAGTGGGGGCGTTTGGCTGTAGGCCGGTGCGAGTTGTTGCCCTCCTTCAGTTCCTGGGCGATCCGCGGGCTTCTCAGTTTTTGACTGGGCCGCGGAGGCGGCCTCCCTGGTTGGCTCAGCGGTTGAGTGCGCCTGAGTCGTCGCGCGGAGTTTCTCAATTTCGTTCTCGAATTCCCGTGTGCAGCTTCGTGCCGCATTGTGTTCGTCTCTCCATCTCTAGGCGTCCCTGTTCGCCTTTTCCCATCGCGCCACGTCGCGTTCCCGGGCATTCCAGGAATCGTCAAGACGAGCCTGCAGCCGGGTGATTTCCTCCCGGGACTTTTTGCTGTATCCCCATGCGATGCGGAGAAAAGCCTCCTCTAGCGACTCGTTTGCGCTGTAGTCGGCCCATAGGGCGTGCTCAACATAATTGTCGCACTGGGCGCAGGGGTGACGATGGTGAGGCAGTTGGAGGTGTGTCTCGACGATCCACTCCTCGTCCCGATGCCGGGACCTGGTGGTCTCCTGGGACACCGACTGCGACCCGGATCGTGACCGGTTGCGCGACTGGGGATGTGTCGAGCCCCTTTCAAGGGCGGCGTCTATTTCCATCTCTGCGGCTGAGGCCGAATCCCTTAGGGGAGTATTGACAAACCCGGGGGACCCGGGTGGTGCTGACACGGCGTGGGGCACCATGATACAGGATGAGGCGGTCTCACCTTCAACAGCCAGCGTCGGCTCACGCGATCTGCCCTGTTGGGGTGTGCTGGGTGCAGGGGAGGTCATGGTGGTGAAGTGTGCGTTACTGTGTCGCAAGTGACGGCCCCTTGGCCTCGCGGCCTACTTTGGCAGCTGGTCGGGGCATGTGACACCGCGGAGCTCAAGGTAGCGATCGAGCACATCGAGTTCCTCACATTTCCGCCTGGACTCCCATGTCAGATCCCCTAGGGACCATCGCACCTGGAAACGGAGCCCCTTAGGGGCCCACTCGTGATTCACAATTTCCTCCACCACCCATTCCTGCTCGGGGTCGGCTCCGAAGTCGTAGTATTGCCCCGCGTCCCGGTTTGGGAACATTTTCTCGTCATTTGGGTGATAAGGCCGGAGCAGCCGGCTGTGGAATACATTGTGGATGTGCCTTCAGTGCAGAACGTCTGGTAGTTCCAGAGTGTAGGATGATGTGGCTGCCTTGCAGCCAATGATTTTGTAGGGCCCAATGTACTTGGGCGCCAGTTTTTCTGCCCTCCCCTTGGGGAGTTTCAGGTTTTTCCGTTGACAGGTACATCTCTGAACCCGCTTCCAGAAGCGGGTTGTCCTGCCTTTGGCGGGCGTTTGCATGGTTGTGTTGTGCAACTCTACTGGCGATGATGGCGTCGAACGCTTGGTCTAGGTTGTTGCGGGCTTGACCCACCCAGTTCTGGACGCCCTTGAATTGGCTGCGTTGTGGCCTACCAGCCATAAGTCGGGGCATCCACCCGTAGTTTAGCTCAAACAGGGCAAACCCCGTGGTCACACTGATGCTAGAGTTCATCGCCAGCTCTACCATTGGTATGGCCTGTGCCCAGTTTGTTTGGTCGCCAGTCACCAGCGCTCCCAGTATCTGCCCAACCGTCCGATTTGCCCTTTCGGTCGCCCAGTCCGTTTGGGGGTGGACACTGTGAAAAGCTTCGCATGTAACATTACATACTTGAGCCATGTAAACCCGTCGGCTCTATAGGACCGGTATGTAAAGGCTACTATGTAATAATTACAGGGGTATGTAAAGTTTACATTGCCATGTAATATAATTACATACCTAGTGGGTTTACACCTCCCGCGCATGTAATTGTCGAGCGAACGCTTGCCAGCCGTTATGGCCATGTGACATGTATCGGTGAGCACACATTCGCTCGCCGTTTCTCATACACAAGCTACATTTATTCTCACATGTAATGAGTATATGCGAGTACATATTTGTATCTATTACATAATTGGGAATCTAATCGTCTTCGTACTCCTGCTCTTCCTCCTGAAAGACAGTTCAGCAGGAATTGTCACTGCGATCAATGATCACCCATCCACCTGCCGGTCGCATCCCCCATGTTTCTATCCTTTCTACGACGTGCTCAACTGCAGTGATGTCGAGTACAAACGTTCGTCCAAGCTCTGTATATGAGACAAGCTCCGTTGAAGCGTCGCCTTCAGCGTCCTTCCCTTCCGTAATTTGTGCGAGAATATGTAGTGTCGGCTCATAAATCTTGAAGCGAGCATTGGGAGGGAGGGTGATGGCGAGGATGAAGTCTAGTCGCCCATAGCCAACCGCCGGGACCATCTCAACCTGCCTGTTCCTATGATTCTCATTCCTGTCCTTCTGGTAATTAAACTGTAATATGTTAGTACTGAAAATGGAATGAGAATTGGTAGCTCACTCGAACAAATGATGAATCCCTCCCGCCATATGCTGTAAGGGGATTTGTAACGCATGCGCTCCGAATAGAATCGCCACCATCGGCAATTCTGACCTTTCCCCAACGCTCGCCTCGTTCTGGAACGTATTTGAACCACTCGCCAAAGGTGCGGCCAGGATTATTAGTGCGTAAAAAAGCGGCAACTCGGTGACGAACGTTTGGCTGGAGCATAAAGCCAGAGATGGTTGGGATGCAAAGGATGGTGTGCGGGTCTGTAGTGAATAAATGAGATTCAATTATGATAGCAATAAGATTGTACTCACATCCAGTATAAACATGCTCCATGGCGCTCACATCTACTGGTGCGTCTGCCTTTCCGAACAGTAGAGCCTTGCGTAGCTCCGAGAAACGCATTGCAGCAGCAGAGAGTTGAGCCATCTGCAGGACATGTTTATTGATTGTCGAATAGGGGACGAGCTTCGACCTTGCGCATGCAGTGACTTCTCGACAATACTGCTCAATTGAGAAAGACCATGAGACCCAGACAGGACCACATCGGAGAACGTTGTCTGCTACATGCAAAAGAGCATGGAGGGTTAGCTTGCATACGCAAAGACAATCGTAGTTGTATTGGTAGTAGTATCTATCAATATCATGAGTGTAGTACAGTGAAATAGCTTGATTTGGACTCACTGTTCGAAGCATTTGACATACCCCGCAATATCCACTCGGAGTTGCCCAATCCTCTCAGTCGTATTCTCAAGCATAAGGAGACACTTTAAGATAGAAACTAGCTCCAGATAATGATCATAGTACTTCTGGGGCAAGCGTCCGCGTAAAACAACAGGGCCGATGTATATAAGCCAGAAAGACCAGGTGTCGCCGCAGAATTTGCTCCAGTTGGTTTGAATATTGGGAATCAGGCGCACAAATTTTGCTGGCAGAGCATATGTCGCAGCTTCAGTTTCTTTTCCAATGGCAGCCCAGTCAGCATTCGAGAGCAGATAATCCTCGGATCCCGAGTCATCTATTCCAGCAAAAGTCCCAGCCCAGAGTCAAACAAGGTTAGGACCGTGATTGAGCAAGAATAAATGTAGGAATTCATGAGGGTAGGACGTCGGGCGTTGGATCGAAGGAATTCGGTCAAGAACAGAGACCCCAGCAATGCCGTATTTCTTGGCCAGTCTATTGTACTCGCCAGGAAGGTCCTTTGCCAATTCCATCTCCTGAAGCTGTTTCTTCAAGTTCTCCTCAGTCCAAAGTGGTAGCACAAGTGGGTCGTATGACTTAGTTTTGCCAGTAGGGTTTTTGTTGTCTATGGGTTCGGCGAGGGGGATATAATAAGTCTTCTTGCAGCTGTGATAGACTCCCTTTCCCAGGCAGCCGCGGCAAGGAACCACAGCATTTGGGCCCTTCATCTCCTCCACGTGCTTGATAGCCTGCATGTCGCCGCAGACTATGACAGGGTGGTGTCAAAGGAGGAAATTCCGCCGAGTGAGAACATTGTAAGTCTCAATGCCGCGTGCAAACTTGACGCATTGATTGACGAAAGGGGAAAGGAACAAGTTGAAATCCTTGGGCTGGTTTGGCCCAGGGATGATCGCAATCGGGAGCACGTTGCAAAGCTGTGCACGATCGGCGGGTGGCAGATTCAAGATCTGGAGCATAATCGGCCAGCACGTGGCGTCCTTTGAGCCAAACTTCTTGAAGACTGAGACACCATCAGTCAGTAAGGAGGTGGCGATGTCGTATGTCCCTGAAAAGAAACGAACGCCCGTGTCCTTGCCATCAATCACGATATTCTGCTTGCATAAATCCTTGTACGATTGAGAATCGAAATAGTCGCTCAGGTCGCCAGGTTCTTCAGGATAGTTATGGCAGTAAGTTAGCTTCTGAATGATTTCGGGGTTGTTGAACATGGCACGAAAGCGATCGATAGTCGGAATAAATTGGTAGCGCTGGCGTGGGCATCCCTTTTCATCATAGCGTCGTTCGCCGCATTCAGAGCAGACTAATTCGTTACTGTACTCAAGTGTGAATGCGTGGAATGTATTGATGCAGCACTCGTAGATTTCAGGGGTAACTCCAGATAGTTTTGTGAGCCGGGTACCAAGACACTGGAGCGTGAGCAGAATGACCTTGTTGCGGAACGAATACCGAATACGCTCATAATTCCGTACAGAAATGTGGCCAAACTGACGGATCGCCATCATTTTAATACTATCCATTTCCTCCTCCGTGATCTGCCCAATAACTGAAACCCCGTTAGAATGTGCACGCTGAGACAATTGTATGCGCGCTTACCCATTTCATCCAACTCATCCATGCGATCCTCTGCAAACCATCGATTGTATTCGCGGTAATCTTCAGCATCTATGTTTTGGTATCCATCCTCATCAGGTGATAGTTTGTCTTCAGAGAGCTGGGGAGCTGTGGGCGGCTGGGAAGGGGGTGGTGTGCTAATTTTGTACCAGCTCCCTCTGGAACTGGCGGCGTCGTCGCTATCGCCCTCTGAGGCGTAATGCATGGGAAGATCTGTAGATAGGGTTTGAAGTAAGTAGTTAGCTACAGAGCGTATTCAGTTAACTCGCCGGGTAGTTCCTCTTCATCTTCGTACATTTGCTCAGCCGGTCCTTCGTTCTCCTGAAGCGCTTCCAAGTCATCTATAGCATCAGGCAAAGTCGAGTTACCAGATTTAGACATATTTTTTGCAAGCTTTCGGCACAAGCGTGCATCCTTAATATGTCTGTAAACAGTCCAGGGAGTGTGCTGGTGTTTGCATCCACAAGTACAGAGGACCTTTCCGTCGGCGCCACAGGCTAGAGTACTACCAAGGGACCTAGATATGCGACCAGAGTACTGAGATCCATCGCTGGAGTTTCGAGATTCGTCACTAGAATAGCCGTCCCAGTCTGAATCCATAGTGGCTAGAGGTGGCAACAGACTTAGCGCAATTTCATCGAGGACATGCACGTGACTGCGGTATTGGAAATTGCTGTCTTTCTGTCTCTGTCCACTTAACCTCCACCGCTGTTCACCTCGCAAATACGAATACTCGCAGTACACTCTAGATAGTTTGTGAGTACATGCCTAGGATGTGCTTAATGTGTGTGCTAACATTTTGCGCAGTCATTCCTACAGATCAAGCATGTCACGTGTGGGAGAGTGAGTTATCCCCGTTTGGTTTACGAGATGAAATCTGATCAGAGCTCACCACAGATTCGACCCGGCACAATTATTCGAGTACTTGGCTGCCAACCCCGGGGTTATGGCAGGCTTTGCTGCCATGATGACTGCGCAGCAGCAGAAAGGAAGCGTAACTCCAAACGGTGAGTACTACGCGCTCTTGCCCAGTTTGAATTTATTCATTAAACATATCATTCAGAAATGCCAGGGACGTCGAGTGACGAAATCCAGTGTAGCGATAGCCCGGAGCGTTGACCACGCTTCTCATCTCCCAGCTCTAGCCACAAGTCCCACTCCAGCTCGCGTGATACACAACAGTACGTCTCACACTTCAATTTTAGTGCCATATACTAACTATCTAAGTCATTTAGCCGCTCCAAGACCATCACTTTAACCACGCAAGGCAAATCAGCTGCCGCTGCACCTCCTTGTTCCACCGCAGCTCCATTAGACCGGTAAGACTACATCAGGGAAAACCACCAGTACAGAATGAATGATATTGACCTAAATTTAGTCATATTAAAAGTTTTAAGTTTTTACGTCCTCCCCCTTTTCATACACCTAAATTTATTAAATTTAGGAATTTCAAATTTCCCAAATATGTTCCTGCAGTCATGTTTGTCACTTATGACACTTTTCCCAGTTTGGCATTTAGGTCAATTTAGTCAAATTTAGGCCATTTAATGGATTTAGCCAAATTTAATGAATTTAGGTTAATTTCAAATTGACATCTTAATGAAAGTTTGATATTTTCCTGATGTAATAGCATACATTCGCATTTCCATCCGCAAATCTAACTTTAAACTTTAGGTTTGAACCACACGCCCCTCCTTATTCATCATCTCATGCCCCTCGCCACTCCTCTCCCTCTGGTCCTCGCAACAATCCTACCACCCACAAAAGCTCTCCTACTCCCCAGCGCGGCTGCTCCTACAGCCGCTCCGACTCTCATTCTCGTTCTCATTCTCGCTCTCGTCACCGCCCCCGGGATCAGCCTCGGCCTCGCTCTCCGGCTTCTTCAGATAAGCCAAACCCTCCACTCCAGGACGATGCTCCAGAGGACGACGAGAATCACGACAATGGCAGCAACGACGAAGATGACGCTGGCAACGACGGCAATGGCGATACAACAAGCCGGCATCCCCACAAGTTCCCGTACTCCGAAATGCCCACATCGTATAAGCTACGGACGAACAGTAATGGCAAACGCGCCCGTGGCGGGCGCGTTCAAAACGCCAATGGGAAGATAGTTTATACGTTTATAGAAAAGCTGGTAACCCGTCACAAGAAGTGGGACTACTCGAGAGGCATCTCCCACCCCTTTGGCCAGAAGCACGGGTGCTACTTTAACCCCTACGCCGTCGATTTGGCGAGCCCTACAGCGTATATCCATATTGCGAAGGACCCTAACGTGCCTCTCCATGAGGCAATTGGGTTGCGAACAGACATGGAGTTCTGGTCTTTGGTTCGGGTAAGTCCTTCGTTCTACAATCATTTCTGTTTATTTATCATCAAACGTAGAGAACTGTTCGCAAGGTGGTCAGTAAACGCCGACCACGAAGTGTCGTGCTTGAGCCTGGCAAAAAACTCACATGGAGCCATTTCTCGTCAGCAGGTCGACGAGATATCTACAAAGACGTGAGTTTTTCTCTTTAATTAAGAGTGACGCCTTGAATGATTTGCCCCACCCAGTGTTACAAAGAGCTCCCATTTCTTCAGCATTTCGTTGACAAGACCGGCCAGGATTGTTGGGCAGTTGCGGCGATTGCGCAGCAATACCTTCAAAACGCGGGCCGTGAGTAATCACAGTTCACCTCACTCGATTTATCTAACATATTTGTATACTATAGGGACGGGTAAAGGTAGAGGCCCATCTCGGGGTCGCGATGATGACAAGGATGAAGACGAGGATGAGGACGAGGATGGCGACAGCGAGCTTGATGAAGACACAGTGGGGGAACACCCCAAATACCATAACGATTATAAAGAAAACATGCTGGCCCGCCAGGCCAACTCGGATACTGGTCCCAAGGGGTCTTGCAGTCGCCGTGCTGGCGCCTCCAATGTCCCTCGCTCCCAAGTCAACTCTTCTTGTGCCCGCCCAACTACTTCCGGCCAGCCCCAACCTCAACCCGCCAATCGTTCCCATCCTCGATCCGACAATACCCAGACGGCCTCGACCTTGCACAGATCCGCGCTTCCACCTCAGCCCACTGAGCACAATATCCGCCGGGCCAACAAACTTGCTGCGGCAGATGAAGCCCAAAATGAGCCGAAGGATCGTCAGATTCCAAAAACAACAATCCAGCCGTCAAAGCCTGCCGCTAGGTCCACAACCAAGGGCAAGAACAAACAATGCAAGGAGCAACAAGAGGAGAACAAGCGAGTCCAGGACTATGATGAAGGCGCGAATATGGAACTCGATGAGGTACTCAGTATTTTATAAATCTAACTCGTACTAATACATTGATATTTAGACCGTACGCCGGGACCAAGTGCAGGTTGGCATAACCCTGCATCGGAACGCCCCTCAAGCCATGGCTCCCAAACCAGTGGTACGTCAATGATTTCCCTTGCCTGCATTACTGACTTATCCCTACCTAGCCAAAGGTGTCCGCAGCAAAGCAAAACAAGTCTATGGCAGCGTCGAAGAAGCGCAAGGTGCTCGAGCCTGCGTCGTCAGATGAGGAGGTATGTATCTACTTGTCATTATTGCTCACCCGACTAACTTTAAAATACACAGCCTTTCAAGCAACAGGAGGAACCACCAGCAAAAAGACCTACTGTTAGGCCGAGAATGGTGAGCGTACTGTATTCTATCCGTTGACTTAACTAACATCACAAAGCGCCCACCTCCACCACCCGAGTCTGAAACTTCCACCACTCCTTTATCCCGAGTGAAGCGGATGCCGCAGGTGTCGCTACCGTTCCCCGAGTCCACAAGCCCGTTCCCACTGTCCCAGCAGCCCCGCCAATTGCAGGACCCTCTCGTGCGTCGGCGCCAGCGATCCCGATCAATTCCTCAAATGCCACCAACTCTGTAGGAACCGAGGTAAGTCTACTGAATTTTGCATTTCTTGTACTCACTTAGATTGTAGCCTGGCTCTCGTGTTGTTGGCACTAGCAGACAAAAAATCTGTGTTCCCCCAAATCCCGACCGTGCGCTTTGCACGCGCAAGCCATAGAGACCAACTTCTATTTCATCCAATACGCATTCCCATCGGACTTCTATCTTCGGACCAATTTCTCCTCCCATTATATCACTTCCCCTTCACGTTTGTTGTTTTCGTTTCAACTGGATATTTTTCTTTCGATTCCGTTAGCACTTTCCCTTCGCCTTATTCGTTCTCGCTATAAATTTGCCTCTCGCTTTATCTCTGATGATTGCTAATTGATACGGTGCGCTACTCATACCCTATATTGCTCTAGATTCGATTGTACTGCCGCTTGATAGCATTCTGTATGGACCTGTATTATGGAAACAGCTGTACACTACGTGTGTAACAACCACCAAATACATTAGTGAAACATGTAATATTACACCCGTGAGAGAGGTGATCAGAAGAAGGCAATTACATGTGGCAGATGTGTAAATAGGTGTGCTTTCACACAAGAAACTTTGCTCGCAGAGGTATGTAAATTACATACCCGACTCATGTAATTTGTGACATTTTTTTTACACCCGTCGTGCATGTACCCTCCTAGGTAATTTACATGGCCCACCCATCAGTTCCTACCTGGCTGACCCATGTATTGTTTACAGGCCAAGCTTTTCACAGTGGGAAAGCCATTGACATGAGCAGTTTGATACCAAGCACTCAGTGTAATTCCCTCCACATGAGGGATGTGAACTGCGTGTTGCAGTGTGATACGATTGTGTCGGGTAGCCCGTGAAGGCGGATGACCTCCTTGGCCAACAGTGTGGCCACGTCTGATGCCGACACCTTGTGCGTTAGCTCTGTATGAACTGGATGTCCCCAATGTTGGGTGTAGCACTTGTTGAGGTATCCCTTTTGGGGTAAAATGACTTAAAAATCATAGTTATATCAAAAAGCAACACTTTTGGCCCAATTTTTGGGGGTTCACTTTTGGGCAATTATGCCCCAAAATTCAATAATGCCATGAATCATGGCTGTGACAATTTGTGCAGAAAAGAGCTCAACATTCATAAAAGGAGCTCAGTATGGCTGCCTGAAATTTATGTGTTTTCACCCAATTTTTGGTACATTCTCTTCACACAGAGCCCGGGGATATTTACCCCTGAAAATGCGCCACACCTACTAAGGGATTTCACCGTGTATATGCGGCTCCCTTGTGCGCGATTGTGATATATATGCTACAAGATGCTATTTTCAAAATATCAGCATGTTACAACCCCTGGAAGGTACTCAAACAGGGGAATTAGTGCTCATAAGGGGGAAATCCCAGTATTAGATGCAGTCTAGGGCCGGAATGAGGGCAATTGAGCAGATTCCAATGAGTACATTCTACTCAAAATTGAATTCTGCATATATGCGATAGACTTCACTTTCTACACTTTTGATCACTCATCTTATACTATGTAGTTGCTTTGTATCCCTGTAGTAGCCCCTATAGGAATACTTGCAAGGAATACATATGTTTACAAGGATCCAGCAGATGAGATAGTTTCAGAGCAGTTACATATGTGTGATAAGATTCTATGATATGTAACATTGGGATCATGAGGACTTTGGTGAGTGAGCAACAAGACTTCAGGGGGAAATAGGGGTATTCTAGAGCCTCTACAGCATTTCAGACACTTCCTGTAATTGGATTGGGCTGAAACCTGGCATATATACTGATAAAGCCTATGAAATATATATTACATCCTTACGCTGGGTCCAGGCGGTCTGTGCGTGGCCTGCGTGCGCGATTTGTATATCCAGGGGCAGTATTTGCTTGTTTTCAATGGATTAGAAATTTATTAACAACATGTAATATACATATTCGGAATCCCCTGATTTATGCGCATTTCATGAGCTATATATCATGGCAGTGTGACGGGATTTGAGGTATGGTGCCCGGCCTTCCCGCACATTCTCGCCATTCCCCAAGCATTTGCGGGTTTCCCGGGGAATCCGGTGTTCCCGGGTGCGGGTGCGAGCAGGGCCTCCAGGGGCCCAATTCCCGTGTGCCGGCAGCGGGATTCCCGGGATCCTCCCACGTGACATCCTTACCTACTCCTGACACCGATGCGTCAGTGATTAGCCAAATGGGCTCGTCACTGTTTGGGTCGATCGGCTGTAATATTGGTGTGCTGCAGGCCAGCCCTTTAATTGTGTCCATGCACCGTGTGTGCAGTGGTGTCCAGATGAATTCGTGGTTCTTCCGCGTGAGTGCTGACAGCAGCGCCGTGTATGCCAATACGTCCGGCATGTAGGCCGCCAGGTACTGTACTAGCCCCAAGAACCGCTGGATATCCAGCACATTGCGGGGCGTCGGCCATTGGCGGATAACCACCATTTTATCCTTGTCGGCATGTATGCCTCTATTATCCACCATGTGGCCCAGGCAGTCGAGCTGCTCCAAGTAAAACTCAACCTTCTTGTCTGATAAGTACAGACACGCCTCCGATAGAATGCGGAGTACCTCCCCCACAAGCCGTTTGTGCTCCTCAATTGTGTCTGAGTACACAAAGATATTGTCCAGATAGACGAAGACTCCCCGGTTGATTAACGCCTGGAATAGCCGGGTCGTCAACCTCTGGAAGATACTGCGAGCGTTACAGTCACCCAAGTGCATGACATTGCTATAAAACGTCCTGAACACTGTCTGGAAAGCAGTTTTGTGTACATGGTCTGGGTTTACCCGGATTTGCTCGTACACGCTCGACATATCGAGCTTGGAGCAAAACTTCGCCCGCGCTACTGCCTCCCTGATCTCGTCCTGCTCCAGGAACAGAGTCAAATCCTTCACTGTGTTCTCGTTCCTCTTGCGGAGGTCCATTACAGTGTGCAGCATCTGTTTGTCCTTCTTGAAAAGGCACAGCATCGGGGCGGCCTCCGCCGCCGCTCCGTCGAGCCACCACTGGGCCTCAGTATATTTGGCAATCTTCGCCATAAGTTGGGGCCAAAGCGCTTTGGGGCACCAAGACTTGTGGTAAGTAGTTTTTAGTGTGTCGTCCACAAAGTGGATATTGTGATTAACCTCTTGTAGAGGTGGTAATTTGGCAGGTGGCTCCCTTAGTAGTGGTGCGAATTTACCCGCCATTCTTTCCGCAGTCCCTCAAGTCAGGCTTTATCCAACGCAGTGGAGGTTCTGCCTTGCAGTCATTTGCGTCCCGTCGTTCGGGACGCCACTGGTTCTCCCCTCACTGAGGATGCGTTGCGCACTCGGGTCGCGGCCGCTGCAATACCATCTGAGGGTGTGTCCGCTCGGTATTGGGTCGGATACGTCCTTCCCGCAGTAATAATAGACGGTTTATTGAAGTTGAGCATTGCTCGATGATGCCGTAAGAACGGTGCGCCGAGTATGGCATCGTATTTGTTGACCCCAGTGACGTCAAAATACGACCTCATTGCTACCCCACCCACTTTTAGCGGGGCGTTTACTCCGTAGTTCAGGCTACCCCTGCTGCCCTTCAGCACCAACTGCAGTCCCACTGGCTGTTCCAGCCTGATTGGCCGCAGTTTTGCGGCTCACACGAAATCCGCTGATATCATATTGGTCCCTGATCCGGAGTCAAACATGACTTGCGCGAGTACCTTGCCGATTCGGTAGTACCCAGCAATGGGTTGCTGGTCCTCAGGGACACGGACTGGCTGTCTGTCGTGCGGTTTAGCTGGTTTCTTACGCGCTCCGGGCGCATGAACGTCCCTAGCAGCTGGGTCAGCCTTGGCTGCCGCAGCAGCGCACCCGGCAACCTCGGGCTCTAGTGGGACAACTGAGCAGGCTTGCGCGTGCACTGGGAAAGCTTGGTCGAACTCGTCGAGTATCGACCCGCCTGATGATTGCGGGTCAGTGCCTTCGTCGGCCGTTTGTGCATCCTCATCGTCTTCCGACGATATTTGCGCGGCCGGCACCCCGGTCCCATAGTCCAATTTGTTGTCAGCGTTGGCATCTGATTTGGTGTCCCCTATAGCGGCTCCTTTGGGGGCTACTACCGCTGGGGCGCGACAATGCCGGGCTTGGTGGCCTTCTCGGCCGCAATTAAAGCATCCTCTTCCCCCTGTGGGGCGTGTTTGGTCTTCCCTGCCCCCCCTGGGGGCTGCAGGTTGCAATGGTTCTGCGGCCGCTGCGGTTACCATTACTTTTGGTGCTACCCCGAACCGGGGCTGAGGTTTCCTGGTGCAGGCGTCCGCGGCGTGATCCTCCCTTCTGCGGATAGCCAGCACCACTTCGGCCTCTTCCGCCATGCAGAATAGCTCAGGCGTGCTGTGAGATTCAGCTGATACGCCGTAGTCTCCAACTTTGTTGGATACCTCCGCCTTGAGCCCGGTCATGAACCTGTGGTTGAATTCATAGGTGGACGGGTGGTCCGGTAGCTGGCGTGCCAGCACGTGGAGCTTGTGGTAGAACTCCTGAACATCCATATTGCCCTGTTGCAGGCAACAATATTCTCGGCCTGCATCTGCCACAGATTTCTGTGTGATGAATCAGCCTTGCAATCCCTGGAATACCTCCAGGGTTGTCCACCGTGCCAGTCCCCGCACCTGCAACTCCACCTCCCGGTTGAACCATGTCTGGGCAGTGTCACAGCCCTCTTGGCTTGACTTAGGTGTGTTTCGATGTATTGTTGTTGAACTATCAAGTGGCATCTACGAGCCCTTAGTCCTGACAATGGACTCAAGGGATATGATGTTTGAGGGCTAAACCCGAGGAGCTGAGTTGTTGTTATACGACATAGTCTCTAGTCTTAAGAGTGTTGGAGGATGGTACAAGTGATGCGCTAAAGCCGTCACTTATAGTACTGTCCTGCCTTCACACCTATGAGGGGAGATTGACGAGGTAGAGCAAGCTGGAGATCCCAGGCTTGCTTAAGGATGTCGGCCGGGTAACCCGGCCCCGGGCATTCCAGGAAACCTTCCCGGAAAAACCCGGAAAAACCCGGCTCCGGGTAGCGGGTGCGGGCGCGGGAATGGTCAAATTCACAGGGAAACCCGGCGAGCATCCCGCGGATTCCCGCCGTTAAGCGCCCAAATGCCCGCCGACGCCCGCCAGAATTTCAGCATATATGCAGCCTGAGCTGCTCTATTTTCTGTAATTTATTTTATAATTTTCCGCCGATTGGTTCGCTCCTGCGTGCACGTTTTCTGTCGGGTCAGTTTATAGTACTCAGCTATGAATCTGACCAACCACAAATGCCACCACAATGTCACCTCAAGCACACCATTAAATAGAGGAAACTCAGGGCTTTCCAACCATGTATAAATCACTCCCATAATCAATTTCCAGAGGGGTGAAAAGTGGGAAATACCGCCGGGGGATATTCCCCCCTGGAAATGCGCCACATGCACTAAGTAATCCCACCGTGTATATACTGCTCCCCCGCGTGCGATCGTTTTAGACATGCTATAGGATGCTATTTACAAAATATCAACCTGATCCGAGGCCAGGAAGGTACTCAACAGGGGGCAATAGTGCTGCAAAGGGGGAAAATCAGCCTCAAATGCAGTCTGGGGCATGAATGAGAGCATTTGAGGGAGTTCTAATGAGTACATTCTACTCAAAATTGAATTCTGTATATATCTAGGGGGCTGCAGTTTTTACAATATTGATCATAATCTCATGTCCCCACTGTGGCCTTGGTTGTCCATAGTAGCCCCTAAGTGAATGATAGTAGTGAATACCCACACTTAGAGAGCCTCAACAGATGAAATAAGCTCATGGTTTATATATAATACATATAAGAGTGGATCCTGTACAGTTTAAGTATCAGAAGGAGTGTACATGGTGAGCAACAGCACTGTAGAGGGGGAATAGGGGTATTTTGACAATAGGGCATCAGTTCAGTCACTTTCCATGAATGGATTCGGATGAAACTTGGTATATATGCTCAGACACCTTACTAGATACATATTATGCATTCACGCTGGGTCTGGGGGGTCTATACGTGGCCTGCGTACGCATTTTGTATTTCCTGGAACAGTATTTGCGGTATTTATATGCGTTAACAATTTATTTACAGAATGTGAAATACATATTCGGTACCTCCTGATTTATGCGCATTTAATGAGCTATGCCACATGTGGATGTGGTGACATTTGTGGTACAAATGCCCGCAATGCCCCGGGATGCTCCCAAGTGGGCGGGAATTTGCGAGAATCCGGGGGATTCTCGCGTGCTCGCGTGCGGGCGCGGGCACGGGCGCAGGCAGGGCCCTCAGGGGTCAAATTCCCGGCCCAGGTAGCGGGAAACCCGGGAAATACCCGGCCGACATCCTTAGGCTTGCTCACCCTTCTTTTATACACAGGAGGCGTACAGCCTTGTAAGTACATGTGAAAGTCCAACTACCAGTAAGAGCGCACAGAAGTGCAAGGTGAAACGCAAGAGTCACCATGAGGCGTGGTCTGTGCGTAAGGTCCGAAGGAGTGTTTGTGGTCAGGCGTTGTAAGCCACGAGTCCGTGTCCAAACAAGTCAAAGGCCAGGCCTTAGACGAGAGAAAGACACACAAAAAGAAAGAAAAGAGTCCGGTGGGTTACAACAGGCAGGGCCCTTGCATGCGAGTCCGATGAGGTCGACCCGCGTAGATTGTGCATCGGCCCAAGGATTCCGGTAATACAGAAATGCCCCAGCATTGCTGCTACCCAGGCCTTGAAATCAATGGCCTTGGTGCCCCCGTTGTAGTCAGGGGGCAACCCCAGCTTCATTGCTCCTGTAGCAGAATTCTTCCGCGGGTCGGCATTGTTGCCCTGGTGCTTGTCAAGCTCCCATATCACCAGCAGTGATATACTATCCGTTGGCTGAGCGCCGATTGGGTACCCCGCTGCGTGGGGTGCTCCTGGGTGGCCCACTGGGCTTGTTCTTGCTGGTACGGCCGGCAACGGTATCCGTAGTATTACCGGTTCTTGTCCTTGCGGGGCGGCGGGTGCGGCGGGTGGCACTACCGTGTTGCTACCACTACTGCTCAGTCTGAGTGGCCGTACCCCTGTTGGGATTGGCGGGGTGGAGGTAACTCCGGGAGCTGGGGCGCCAGTTTCCTGGTGGCCTCTGGCCGCACCTCCGTCTGCTCCGGTTCTGTCTGGATACATTGAGTACTGTCTGCCCATGGGGGCCCAATACGCCGTAAGGTCGACGTAGGTCAGCTGTGGTGTGGCCACCATTGGCTGAATGCCCAGTGGGCGCAGTGTGCTAGTGGCTGGCCCATTTGCGGTGAACCTTGTGTAGAAAGGGTGTTGCGGCACAGCGGGTGTGGCCCAAGGTGTGATGCTTTGCCCACTGCCAGGCCCACGTCCTGTATTGGGGGTTACCCCTAATTGTACGGTGCGCACCACGTCGGGCGTTCTTACCCTTGCTCAATGGTCGACTGGTGCTGCCAGTGGTGGGATGTACCCCGGGTCTGCCGGGCTTAGCACTCTGCTAACCAGCAGCTGCATCATTGATTCCACTCGATCAAGCTGCGTTCTCGCCGCTGCGAGCTGTTCCAACTGGTTGGCAATGGATTGGCCTGAGCCCCTAGTGAGGGGAAGACTTGTTCACGCAACATCTCCTGTATGACCCCTCAGGTCATTATCTGCATGCTTTCTTGCAGATTTGGTGGTCGTTCGCTAAACGATTCCTCTCGTCTGTGAAAGGTTTGCTCCCGGGCATCACGGCGATAATATTGCTCATCGTGCTTGCCTTTGCGCGAGTCAAGCACCTGCGTATGTTCGTCGGACGCGCGGGACTCTCCTTCAGTTGCATAGCTCTGATGAGCTCCTTCCTCGTCAACAAATCCCAATTCAGGCGTGTTATATTCTGTTTTGGGCTCCCCTCGGGGAGTTGTTGACACGCTGCTCGCTGTCCTTGGTGCTCCTCGCCTGGTGGTGGCGAGGACGATGCGTCAGCTGACCATGCGCCAGGCGCTCTGGGGTACTGCGTACATCTCCCGTTTAATGGGATCTTGACTCCCCCTGTGGACCGCGATTGGTAACAAACGGGTGTCCCATTCCTTCTGCGTTCTGTAGCCACTGAGCGGCCGCACAAGGTGAGAGGGGTTGGCCCCCGGGGGGTCCTCTTGCCGACATGATCGGTTGAAGGAACAGTCGTTTATTAGCGTTCAAAAAAGTGTAAGACTGGGCTGTGGTCTCGTAATCTTATGTGCGGCGGAACGGTTGTAGAACATGTAGATGATATATGATATTCAAGCGTGTAAAGAGATAACAGTGGGGACAGACAGATAGAGATTGCGATGGTGGTAAACTAGGCTAAGGAAACAGCAGGCGCGTAAGTGCCGATATACAGGAACGTGACAAATAGTGGCACACACAGTGTGCCACCTGACCTCTTACAGCTATGGTCAACTGTAATAACAAGATTGAAGTGGTTGACCTCTGTCCCCTCAGCATAATCCCCCCTTCATGATGGGACACTCCAAGGTGCTCCAGAGAAACATGATGCTCCGGATTGTGTAAGGGCTGAACCAGCAACTTGTATTATCCCCTAAAGCACTTGCAAGCATTCCTGAGTGCTTGTTTTGGCTCAATATTGTGCTCACAAGGGCCCTGAGGTGCTCCAGATCCACCACCTGGGCATTGACTGGGCCCGAATAGGTACTAACTGGGTCTGATTGCCGACTCCTGTCGGAAACTAGTTAGTGCCCAATCCCAAACTCTGATCCTGTGCAGATCAGTACCCAATCAAGTCCTGATCAAGTCCTAATCACATCCCAATTGGCCTGACTACCCTTTGACAAAACCCAGGTGATATCCTGTGTGATTGTCATGGAGTCGTTGTCCTGGCCGTCAGTCTTGTGAAGAAAGTTTTATCCAATCTGTCACATTTGGTGCCAGGAAATAGAGCCTGCTGTACAGTCATGCTAAGGATGTTGTGAGAGCAATTCCCGCAATTCCTGCGCTTGCACTTGGGAATCCGGTGCCAAATTCCCAATCCAGTGCTGGCGCCCGTGCCCGCAAGTGGGAATGGTGGGAATTTGCAGGTAACCCGCCCTGCCCACATCACTGCAGGTCCTGCCCGGGTATGTGAGCATTCCCGCGTGCTGGTGTGGCTGTACAGTCACTCTACGAGCTGCAAGAGGGCTGTAGATGCACAAAGGTGAAAATCACCAACCTTCAAACCCATCTCAAATGGTTGAGCAATTGCTTAGTAAATGCACAGAATCCCCAGCATTCCAAATATGTACAGCACGTATGCACTATGAATTTCACAGGCCAGATTGCAGGCCATTTACCTCAGAAGGAATGAATAATCAGGGGTATAGTACCCCCTGTCCTGACTCATACGTGCAAATATCTGCTAGCATGAAGGTTCATGTAGACTCAGTGTATCTATTGTGAGTTACTATCAAAGTTTCATGACATTACAATCACTGGAATTCAGTAAATTAGCCAGGATGCATGAATATCTCCCCCTCAGGCTCATTCCTAGTGTAGTGAAAGAGCAAGACATTTGCATAGGTTTATGGTGAGTGGGATCCACCCAGCATATCTCCAAGTATGTGTTCACTAGATATTTCACTTGCAGCTGCTCTACTCATGCTGTTGAGAGCACAGCTACTTCCCCACCTTCATCAATAATAAGTGATTGTAGCCTACTGTGCATAAGTAGGGTTGAAGTGTAGAGAAAAACTAATGAATTTTTAACTAACGGAATCAGCCATGCTGAGCAGAATTAACTCATTAGAATCCCTCAGAAACCCTTCAATCCTGCTGTAGGGGGCAGAGTATATGATAAATCACCCCTATCTACACCTTTCCCCCTAGTTACTACCTTCCCAGTGGGCCATTCTGGCTGAGAATTTGCAGATACACTATTTAATGGAGTTGAAAGCTATTGCGTACAAGGGACACAAGTTCCCCTGGTGGAATTTCTTAGTGCATGTGGCACTTTTCAGGGGACATCCCCCTCTCAAGAGAGATTTGGGTGATTCCCCCCCAGAGAAATTCATTCTTGTAAATGTAAGAGCATATTCAGAAGGCTGTGAATTTTCTGCATTTAATAGTATTTACTATGTGATAATGTGGTGGGGTTTGTGAACACCTATTCTGCCCAGTGTGCACTTTGAGCACCTGGGGAAGTAGAGTTGCACAATTTCCCTCATTTACTTGACAACTAATGCCCATTCTTTTACAGCAGATCACGCAGGTATGTGCGGGTATGTGGGCACTTAAGTATGGGATTCTGCAAATTCTGGCCAGGCAACCTGCACCCAAAAGCCCATGCCGGCACTGGCGCTGGATGCCTGCATGCAGGTATTTGTGGGTATTTGTGCCCGCAAATGCGAGCATTCCCGTGTGGGAGTTGCTCATGCAACATCCCTAGGTCTTGCACAAGACACAGGTCATGATAACAACAGAATTGGAGTTAAAAACGAGCAGCATGTATATACATTTCACACTTAGGTCAATGATGACCTGCTGGGGAATTCTGGTGTTGGTCCTCATCACTTAAAACTGAGGCTCTTGACAGCTCTATGTAGCCAAGTGCTTCCTATGGTGAAACCTTGGCTGCATTAAGCTCAAACACCTTCCGTAGGAAGAATTGTACTCAGAAAGGTAACTAGAAACATAATATATACAACAAAAAGCAAAACGATATTGGCTTCACCCAAACTTACAATGACTGACAGCTGTTTGCTACCTATGCAACAGGCTTGCAAGCTGGACTCTGGGACAAAACAGACACTCAGCTTCTGGCCTACACGGGCATAGTGCTTGCAAGATGACCACAGTAGCACCCTCGGCACCTTGCAACTTCACCGCCGCCACCTCTATTTGAAGCTTCAATGCACACCCCCATTTCAAATTGACATAGTCCCACCATCAAAACTCGACATCTTCTTTGGCCTGGGCTAAATATATATAGTGCTCCCACTTATCTTGTTGACCAATATTCACCCACCCCGCGTACCCCTGCCTTCCCGTGTGTAAGTGCCCTTTTGCATCATCATGCTGCACACAACAAAGCAGGTCTCCTGATCCATGTTGGACAGGTACGCTCTTTGGTTAATTCATTTGCAATTGGCTCTAAGAATTAGACTTTGATTAAGATGTATGAGCCCCTCCTCGAGTCTATGCATGTGCCGGGCATGAACTGCACTTAGCTTTCTCATACACTATAGTGCTCCCTTGAAGGCTATGTTTTGACACCAACAACGTGCCTCTGTATGAACTGGATGTCCCCAATTTTGGGTGTAGCACTTTTTGAGGTATCCCTTTTGGGGTAAAATGACTTAAAAATCATAGTTATATCAAAAAGCAACACTTTTGGCCCAATTTTTGGGGGTTCACTTTTGGGCAATTATGCCCCAAAATTCAATAATGCCATGGGTCATGGCTGTGACAATTTGTGCAGAAAAGAGCTCAACATTCATAAAAGGAGCTCAGTATGGCTGCCTGAAATTTATGTGTTTTCACCCAATTTTTGGTACATTCTCTTCACACAGAGATGCTGTAAAGGCTCTAGAATACCCCTATTTCCCCCTGAAGTCTTGTTGCTCACTCACCAAAGTCCTCATGATCCCAATGTTACATATCATAGAATCTTATCAC
>MU132293.1:70059-86695 GCA_015039395.1 Ceratobasidium sp. AG-I | reverse complement strand
TCCCTCCGGCGCCCCGCAGTAACACCCTCGTTCCACTTCGTGTGGGAATGGTACGATGGAAGCAGCTTCGGCCGCCGAAATCCCCATTTGGGTTATGTCTTATCTCTCGGCGCTGTGCGCCGAGAGCTGGGTTCCTTTGTGTCCCCGGGTATAAAAGACAGAGGAATGGCACTGATGAGGTGTAGCACCGAAAGTCTCTACTGCTCCTGCGGTAGTTCTTTGCCTTTCTCCTCGCCTCCCTAACCCTCAAGGATGCTGTTATACCTGATGAGGATGCCTTGTGCATGTGAGGGTCCACATCCCAAGGTATAAAGTCTATGCAAAAAGAACACATTTAAAGTGTGTAATAAAGTAGACTGCTGACCACCGTCACCAAGCTAACGAGTTCCAGGCTGTCACAGCCTTTTCTAAGGACGTTGTGAGAGTGTAAAAGACTGGAACAGACAGATGTATCATGTGGCAAAGATGAGCAAAAGGATGAGCAAGTAAAGCGGAGCACTGACAACAACAATAAGACAGCTGATACAATGGCTGAATGTCATGCATGATATTCCCTTAAGTGGCAGAGAGAGCCAGGTATACAAGGGTAAAAGACAAGTGTAGAGCAAGCTGGGTAAACCGGGCTTGCTCTGGCTCAAATATGTAGGCAAACAGGCCTATATCCCAAACACAACAAGAGCATACAACGAGTCAGACTTGCACAGCATGAGGCATGTGTCAAGTCATACAAAACAAGGGCAGCGTTTGACGAGCACACACCACATGTCAGTCAAAGAAAGCACAGTCAACAGAAGTGACTCAGGTTATGAGCCACGAAAAAGGACAAGCCATGAGAAAAGGAAAGTCGTGGGTCATGACAAAAGCTACTACCCACCATTGTCACTATGGTGGCCATGCCCCCCAACAGGTGTGTGGTAGAAGACAATAGGTGCAGCTATGGACAACTTGGACATGTGACCTCCCAGAACAGACCCTGGGCACCAGCTTTAGACTCCCTACTCCAGCACTCAGTGCACGAAGATGCATTCCAGGGTAGAGGTGTCCCTTGGCTTGATAATTGCGACAGCTGGGGGATGTTGTAGCATCTGGTATGCACCATTCAAACCAGCAACTTGCTCTCTGGGTTCACCATAAACTCCAGGGTTTGCTTGCTTCATTACAATGATGGTTTGGGACTAAACACATACATATCTTGGGATGAACAGACTCATGGTAGGTAGAAAATGCCAAATACCACTTCAATCATGAAGGTTAGTTTGACCTTGAAAATTAGCAAGAGCAGGAAAGGACATCCTGCATGGTTAGCCAAAGTGCTTCACTACATTGGTCTGAACAATATAAATAGAAAAATCACAATCCTCCACAGTCCAAGTATTGATGCCATGAGAAAAAGGCCTACCATCAAATGCACACAAGTCACTAGACAGCCACTCAACCTCCAGACCGAGGTCTTGAACCTTCAGATTGCCTCCCTCAAAATGACCAGCTAAAACACAAACCGTCTAGTCCACCTTTAATACCAGCAAAGTTGTAATGCATCTCAGTGTGTTTGTTAAATGCAATAGACTTGAAGGAAAAATGGATTACCTCCCAAAGGAACAGCGGAGGGGTGGCAGACCCCAGAAGTTTCTCATGCAACAACAACGTGAGAGCACACAATTGTGCATAATCACCAAACAAAGTTGCCGATGGGCATGTTGACTGTGTACTTCCATAGGTGATACTATGATGGAGATAGTACTGCCTGAAGGTCCTTACTTTGAAACACTGCCACAAACACACTGCCTGTGACAGGATCCATGTGTTGAACAAAGTCGGTCAACAAATAAGCAAACTCCTAAGGTAAGAAACTCACTTCGGCTTGGGCGCGGGCGGCGGCATGGAGGGGCCAGTGCAGGGACCGGGGTGGCCTGTGGGGGGCAAGCTTTACCATGTGGGAGCCAAATTCCCACACAGACTTCAGCCCAACATCACGAATCACCACTGGCAGGCCCACACCACTACCAGCCCTGCTTGCATCCACATCATGAGTGTGTCATGAGTGAGCTGGTGATAGACAACACAGTTCCATATCTGGTATACCATGCAAAACTTCATGCAGTAACCTGCACAGCAGCAAATCTCTGCGGTCTGTTCTTTACTGCATGCGACTATGAAATAAATTTAGAATCTTGACTTAGGTCTCATGTACTCAAAGAAGAATGACCCTGGAGGAACTGAAGATGTTGTTGGTCAAGAAAGAGCTTGTCTGGTAAGCCCAGTGCCACCCAGATGCATGGTCCTTCCTGTGATTGGTCATTAGCAAGTTCACCACTATTCTTGGTATGGATATGTTTTCTAAAAGCCAGGGCAAAACAATTCAACAGCAAATTCAGATACTTGGACTCTCTTTGGTCTGTTTCAGATCAGGTGGAAGCAGAGCAAATTGTATCTGTTAAGACTATGGTCAGAACACTGCTCCCACACATTGATGGCAAGTTCAACGGGACTTATCCAACAATTGCAGGATACCCACAGGACCCTGTTTTCACCCACTATGGAGTCTTTGTTTGCCCGACAGTTTTGGATATATCATCCCACCACAAGAAGGCACTACGGAGGCTCCAGCCTGTTGCGACTGTTTAAACAAATCTAAAGCACATCTTGGAGTCTTCTAGTGACAAATCATTGCTAAAGCTCAGTTATGGGTTTGTTACCAAGGTGCCAATCTACCTCAAACTCTGTGTACTAATGCATCTCCACCTTGGCTCACTCCCAACCAACCAAGCCTACCTCTCCTGCTCCACAAAAGCCATGTCCATCCAGCCATTGTCAACATGTGCTTGGCCCTTATCTGAGGCTTGGAAAACTCTCCAAACTCTGGGGCTCAGTCAACCTCCTCTCTTGGGTTGGGACAATGGACCTGGGCCAATTCCCTCACCAGATTTGAAGAAATCAATCCTGAGAGATTAAGGATGTCATGCGAGCATTATGCCGGAATCTTGCACCTGCATGCGGGATTCCAGCACCCTTGCGCCCATCCTGCACCTGCATGCCGGAAGCCGGAATTCCAGGGGTATTCTCACACCTTTTCCATAAAAGTCGTCACATCATCATGTATAATATACCGTTAAATGCGCATAGTTCCAGGCTTTCGTAATATATGTATATCACGACCAGTGAATAATTTCTCCCATGTCACAAATCCATAACATGTGTCAGAAAGATATTCCCCAGGCATTGCTCCCCTTCTGTGGCTTCCCATGGTGCTATATTCACTAGCCTGAGCATGTACATAGTGTTAAAACTTAATATGAGGAGTTACTGGCAAAGTCACAGGCTGAACCAATAAGGGGATCATGGTGAATGCAGGAGACCATATCCATATAATCCCCTTATACAGTATTCAGTCATAACATGAACACTAGCCTGTTTCACACAGTTCCAAGAGGTAGGATATACTCCATATATACTACAAAGTTGATATGATACATATCTCACTTATACCTGTTCTCCACCTTCAGCATTGTACATTAGTTACCTTAGTCTATGTCAGCAAAAAGCACTTGGCTTTGGATTATGGGGGGTGGCTCCACGTGCTCTGGTAGAGCCAGAGCAATCCGGAGTGATTGTGAGCAATAGACTAACTATTTTGGAGTGCTCCAGAGTAGGGATGTTGGGCAAGCATTCTGCATGCGGGAATACCCGCATTTGCGGGCAAAAATACCCGCAATTCCCGCACTGCGGGTAGCGAGCGCCAGTGCTAGCGTGGCTTTTTAAGTGCGGGTTGCCTGGCGGGAATTTGCGGGCATCCCACGTTTAAGCGCCAGCATTCCTGCAGGTGCTCGCACATTGTCCCGTTCAAATTTGAGTCTAAGTTGTGAAGTAAACGCTTGAATGCATGCAACTTTACTGCCAGAGGGACTCGAAGTGCACGCTGGGTGAAATGAGTGTCCTCATTTCCTATCACATTGGCATGATTCTTGGCTCATAAAATGCACATAAATCGCAGCTGCTGGAATATATACATAACATGCTCTTAATAAATTGTCGTTGGTTAGTAATACTTGATCAATTGCAATGGGGGAAATTGCCCCTTTAAAAAACGTCACATGCACTAGTAAATCTCACCAGGGAGACTTTGCTTCCTTATACTCATGATACATTAGCACACTATGGCACTCTGTTCACAAACATTCAACATGATTGGGCTACTACAAGCAGCCAAAAGAGGAGAGAAAGTATGAATAGGCGCAAAGGCATATATAGGTCACCCCCTGCAGCTGGATTGGGGATGATATAAGGAAGCCCAATAAGTACAATCTGTTCCAAATACTCATTAACCATAGTTCGCTACTCTAGAACATACTCAATGCCAGGAGTTACTGAATCACACAAGGGGCATTTGTTCAGAGCCTCTGGGTACACTTGTGACTTAGGACTCACATGTTCACATGAATCCAGAAGGGCTATATATGAGATAATGTATTGGCAGGGGCTCTGAGCTATGCTGAGTCTTATGTATGATTTAAATTTGCTTAGAAACCCTCAGCCCAATCACCAGTGGAAAGGCAGGGGATAGGGGAATGATCCCCCTTTCTTAGCACATATCTCACTCTCTGCTGATGGGATTGCATTCAGACTTCTCATGTAGCATTGTGACACTGGGTAGAAACCTACCGCTAGCTTAGATCTATCAGAAGTAGCAGTGTTAGGCACTAGTGATGTATGCGATGTTAGCATATTTCTTTCCAACAGTATTACACACATTACACTAGCTAAACAAATTCTTTTCGCTGGCTTGAAAGCATATTTAGAGTGTGCTGAATTACGCGCATTTATTGAGCTATACATTCTTAAGATGTAATGGGTTTTGAGGTGGCTCAAATTCC
Source organism: Ceratobasidium sp. AG-I (assembly GCA_015039395.1). NCBI lineage: Eukaryota > Fungi > Basidiomycota > Agaricomycetes > Cantharellales > Ceratobasidiaceae > Ceratobasidium > Ceratobasidium sp. AG-I. Next base: position 81,824 of record MU132293.1, on the reverse strand, counting down.
CCTTCGCACACAAGACTCCCCCACGCAGCTCCTACAGACACGCTGCGGGCGTCAGGGCACACGGGAATGCTTGCACTACCTGCCAGTACCTGCATCGATGCGAGTGGTGCGGGTTGCCCGCAAATTCCCGCAATTCCCACGTGCGGGCGCGGGCGCCAGCACCGGATTGAGAATTTGGCGACGGATTCCTGCGTGCAAGCGCGGGAATTGCGGGAATTGCTCGCCCGACATTCTTACTCCAGAGCACTTGTGAGCGCTCCAGATTGTAGTATCACATGCTCCTTGAGCTTGTATGCGATCTGGAGCAGCTGGTTCCTCTGGAGTGCCTCGGAGTGCTCCGCCGCGAAGGGGGTATTTTGCTGAGTAGTGATACTAGGTCCCCAGCTAAAGTGCACTTGGACTTGTGAATATGAACTACATCAAAAAAGTGAGGAGAATTGTACTAAGGCATTCAGGCATTGTGATTGGAATTTACTCATTAGAATCTCTTTTAAATGTCTTGCTAAGGATGGAGGGGGCAGTTTATAAGGGGTTCTAGCCCTTGGGCGACATATTTCCCCCCTATATGCCACTTCCCCTGCTCCCAAGTGACTGAAATTTTGCACATGGTCTCCTGAGAGCTGGGCGTATCCATCGCACACGCGGGAGCGGCATTCTGACGGTGGGATTCCTTAGTCTATGTGGCGCTTTTCAGGGGTTTCTCCCCCTGTGGACGTATTTCCCCCTTTTCAATGTCTTAATGAATTACATCAGCCATTATATAGTCATGGTCGTTGAGCTGTGAATTATGCGCATTTTATGGTGTCGCTTTCATGCATTTGTGGCGGCATTTGTGTACCATCAAAATTTGCAAAACAGGCAATCTGAGCTGCCTGGTGTATTTGTGCACAATTGAGACGAAATTAAATGCTAATAAATCGGAAAAAGGTGTGCTAGCATGTGCGGGAACAGGCGTGGGTATTGGCACTCAAATTGCCGGAATTTGTGGGATTCCAGTGGAATTCCCGCACCAAAATTGAGTTCCCGCACCAGCACTAGCACCCACATCGCCGGAACTTGCCAGTTTTCGGGTCGCTGGAATCACTTTTTCTGGCGCACGGGATTCCCACATAACATCCTTAGTACACACTTTCAATCTTAACACCTGCATACTTGCTTTCTTTTGTGGCTGAAAACTTATCTTGTGGAGTACCACTTGATGCTCTTTCACATGCTTGTGCGCATGCCTGGAGGCTTTTGCCTCACGCTGTCCTCCTGCCTGAGGATCTTTCACATGTAAACCTCATGTATGCCATGAGGTGTTTCACATGTACGCCATGAGGCTCGCTGGGTAATTGATGAGTGTAGAGCAAGCTGGGTAAACCAGGCTTGCTTGGGCTCAAATATATAGGCAAAGGGTGCACAGCCCAAACAACACAAGAGCATACAACAAGTCCAGGCTCGCACAGCATAAGGCATGTGACGTGCCTAAGGATGTCGTGTGGGAGGATCCTTGGAATCCAGTTGCCTGCACCCAGGAATTGGGCCGCTGGAGGTCCTGCTCACGCTCGGGCTCCTGCCCGCAACTGGGAATGCCGGATTCCCCGGGAAACCAGCAAATGCTCGGGGAAGGGCGAGAATGTGCAGGACGGCCTGGCACCAAAAGGTAGGCACCACTCAGATGTAACCAACCTTATCTAAACGCCGAAAAAAAGCCCTGACAACCATGACATTTTCCTATGTAAATACCTGATAGAACAAGAAATCAATAATTGGCACCCAGAGTGCTCTAGTATATGCCTTTAGATATATATGCATGATAAAAGCACACTGCAACCTGCAAAACCGGAGGACTAGTTCATGAATGAAGCTTCAGATTTACATTGACCAGATGTCTGATAAGATCACGTGAGTGGTGGCTATGACTCAAACAGTGATCTAATGTGACCTCTGATGCAATAATACCGCCAGGATCTGATTCATCTTTACTACATCTTTTTACACCTGGCATTCTTGACCCAATGCCTTTAACCAAGAATGTGAGGCGTGCCCAACAGTTTGGCTCTTATCTTAAATACCAGGTTCCAGTCAATGCATATATGCATATATTTTTGGGACATATGGCTAGCAACATAATTAGGGCAGAACTGTCAAGCCCATCCAAACTCAACAGAACCCTATACTCCCCAAGAGCCTAGATACATCTCTACCAAGACCCATCTCTCCCCCTCCTAAAGTTCCCATACCAAAAACTACTGGTATCGCCAACACCCTTGCTCCACCAAACACACCAATCATCAGCAATCACCAGCCCCCTCCTCGCAAGCTAGTCAAATATGTCATACCTATACTTGATGCACACGATAATCCCAAGAGAAGTTCAGGAATTGGCCACAAAAAATCCAATCTCAACCTGCTTGCATTGAAGGACCTTAACAGTGTTCTTGAGTTCTTCCACATGTACGTCTCAAAAGACATTACCTGGCGTGCAGCAGTACTAGACACGGTGCAGGCTAAGGCCCACGGAAAAGGTCACGCTTGCACACTATGCGCCTGGGGCCATGCCTGCTTGGTTGATCCATTATTCATCCCACCTACCTCATGGACAGAACCAAGACCCCTTATCTGGCATGACGAATTCCAAGAGGAGCTTCTAGTATACCTGCAGGAAGTTGGAAAGTATGTCACAGCGGCGGCTGTTGTTCAATTCACATTACAGTCAGACATGCAGAAGACTTGGGGACTCACAAAGGCAGTATCAAGAACTACAGCGCAGCGCTGGATGCGAGCGCTAAACTATTGGTGGTGACGGGCACCAAAAGGGCTGTATTTTGATGGACACGAGTGCCAAGATGTTGTTGAGTGCTGGCAAAATGTCTACCTCAAGCGCTGGAAGGCTATGGAGTCTCAAATGGAGTCGTATGTGGTCTTTGAGATATACACTCACATGGATTGCATCATTTGCCAAGTCATTGTGTGGTATCATGATGAATGCATGTTCAATGCAAATGACTGGCATATAGTCCTATGGGTTATGCTGTCAGCAAGCATCAAGCCAAGCAAAAAAGGGGAAGGGGAGTCACTAATGGTGTCCAAAATTGTGTCAGCAGAGCACGGTTGGATGTGTTCACCTGATGGGTGAGTGTTAGCAACTGATTATACCTAGTGTCTAAGATAACACCTTACCAATAGGACCAAGTGCATGCGTGAGTTGTTTTGAGCCGGAAAAAACTGTGATGGCTATTTCAGTATGTCACATGTCTGCAAACAGATAAGCTGTGCTGCAGACATTCTGGCTCAGTATTATCCGTCCGTGCAAGGATCACGTATTTGTCTTCGATAACTCACCTACACACCTCAAACGTGGTTCCGATGCACCATCAGCCCAGCGAATGCCCAAATTTACACCAAAACCGGGTGCAAAGAACTTTCTCGTGCACATGTCAGACAAGGATGGCAACAAGATTGCAGTCCCTATGACAGGGGTGTACTTCAGCAATGGGCTCCCGCAGTCACTTTATTGGCCAGAAGGCCACCCATGGGCCAGGTGGTTCAAGGGCACGGTTGAAATCCTAAAGGAACGGGGTTGGGAGAACGCTGAAAAGATCACTGCAAAGTGTTGGAAGAAATGCGACCAACTCTTGTCTGCATTATATCCTATACAATGAACCTGATTTTGCAGACCCAACATCGATCCTCGAGCACTTGGTCACTTTGCATGGCCACGGTTTCCTGTTATTGCCAAAATTCCATCCGGAGCTGAATCCAATCGAACAGTGTTGGGGGATGGCCAAGCAAGAGTACCAAGTGTTTCCGGATTCAGTAGGAGAGGCTCGACTCCAGCAGAATGTTGAAGATGCACTCGAAAAAGTCACTCTGGAGGACATTCAGAGGTGAGTTTGTTTTACAATCATAAAAGGACAGAAACAACTCGCACAATCATCAATAGATTTTGCACTTGTTCCCAAAGGATATGTGATGGCTATATGAAAGGACTTGATGGTCAGTTGTCTGTGTGGGCAGCAAAGAGGTACCACAGACATTGTCAATATCCAAAGAAAATACTAGAAGAAGCAGAAGATGCAATAGGAAAGAGTGGGAATGGGTTTTAAGACTCATAAATGTAACTTACGAAGGATCTAATACTGTTTTACCTGCTGGATGGGTGTGAACAAAATGGATGGACAAGTGAGTGACAAACATCAATGATCACACAGTCACGTGATGTGAGCAAGTTCGCACGAGAAACTGATCTTGTGCAATGAACTAGTCCTCTGGTTTTGCGAGTTGCAGTGTTCTTGTATCACACATTTATATCTAAAGGCATATACTAGAGCGCTCTGGGCGCTGATTTTTTGATTTCTTGTTCTATCAGGTATTTACATAGGAAAACGTAGTGGTTGTCGCGGCTTTTTTTTGGCGTTCAGAGAGGGTTGGTTACATCTGAGTGGTGCCTACCTTACCTCAATCCCGTCACATTGCCATGATCTATAGCTCATTAAATGCGCATAGATCAGGGAATTCCGAATATGTATATTACACATTGCCAATGAATTTCTAATCCATTGAAAACAGGCAAATACTGCCCCAGGATATACAAAACACATACACAGGCCAGGTACAGATTTCTTGGGCCTGGAATGAGCTCATAGCATATATTCAGGCAGTTGTGTCAATATATCCACCAAGTTTCAGCCAGGTTTAATCATGGGATGCCCCTTAACTCTTGGTCAAGCCTCAGAATACCCCTATTCCCCCCTTCAGTCTTGTTTCTCCCCAAGTAGACATGTTCTAGTCTGGTCACTGGTTAAGACACATTAAGGTATGTTATCTTTACATAATGGCATATCTTTTTATCTGCTGAGGCACTCCAAGTATGTACATTCCATGTAATCATTCACTAGGGGGGTGTCACAGCCCTCTTGGCTTGACTCAGGTGTGTCTCGACGTGAGTTGTTGAGTTATCAAGTGGCGTTCTACAAACTCTTAGTCCTAGCGATGGACTCAAGAGATACGTTGTTGAGGGCTAAACCCGAAGTGTTGAGGTAGCTAAGTACGACGTTGTCTCTTATCTTAAGAGTGTTGGAGGATGGTACAAGTGATGCGCTAAAGCTGTCACTTATAGTACTGTCCTGCCTTCACACCTATGAGGGGAGATTGACGAGGTAGAGCAAGCTGGAGATCCCAGGCTTGCTCACCCTTCTTTTTATACACAGGAGGCGTACAGCCTTGTAAGTACATGTGAAAGTCCATCTACCAGTAAGAGCGCACAGAAGCGCAAGGTGAAACAAAAGAGTCACCATGAGGCGTGGTCTGTGCGTAAAGTCCAAAGGAGCGTTTGTGGTCAAGCGTTGTAAGCCACAAGTCCATGTCCGAACAAGTCAAAGGCCAGGCTTTAGACGAGAGAAAGACACACAAAGAAGAAAGAAAAGTCCGGTGGGTTACAACATTACCCCCCCAAAAGTGTCCGGTAGCGGAGCTAAAGGGCACACAAAACACAAAAAGAAAGAGCAAGTCCCAAAGGACAGAAACAAAAACTCATTAAAATAGGCTATTACAAAAAGACAGAACAGCAAGGCAACACAGGCGACAGACGATCCATCCTTAAAGGAGAGGGGCACATGCCTAGTCACGGAGGGCCTTGAGGGCGTACTCGGTCACCACGTTGTTGGCGCAGAAGGTTTTGAAGCGCACCCAGTCATTGTCGGATGGTTCAGCCATTGGCTTGTCCTCAGAGATTGTGCCGTCCTCGCTGGCCAACTCTAGCCGGGCCTCGCTCGCCCTCTTTGCTATGAAAGCCCTGCGGATCTGGGCCATGTCCTCCTTTCCTAGCCCCACGCCCTCGACAACCTTGTTCACTGCAGCGGTGCTAATACCTAGCGCCATTGCCTCCTGGATTTCCTCCTCCACCTGCTTGGCGGCCTCCTGTTCCTTTGTCTTGAGTTCTGCTTGAGCGCGCTGGTTGCGGACACTGTACATGTCCCACTCCTCATGGCCCACATGCTGGGGGCGATATTCGTTGGCCTTTCGCAGTGCCTCCACCTCTTCCTCCATTTGTACCCTTAAGCGTTCCATATCCTCGTCCAGGGTCCGTTGGGCGTTGTCCCATGCGCGCTGGTCCAGCCACTCCTTGAATTGGTCCCAGTCCATCTCCTTTGCCATGAGAAGACACCACACCTCCTCTTCGTCCCGTTCAGTTATAGTGCCCGCATACATGGCTGGTACCTGTGCCTTCCACTCCTTGCCCCTATCCCGGAGCCACTGCCCAACCGTCTCCCATGAGACATTGAACTGCTCATTCTCCCACACCACATCCGCTGACTCCGCTATCCTCCGCCGTGACTCTATCACCACCCTATGTACTGTATCTGCAATGTACCCCCTGCACACAAAGTGCTTGACCCACCATGCCTCCTTGCTGCCCGTCAGAGGCGGCGCATCCTCCCCCACCCACTCCAGCATCCCCTTCACTGGGTGCTGGACCCTCCATACGTCCCCCCACGTGCCCTCCGTCCTCGTCCAGATAAGATGGTCGCGCTTGATGTGTGGTATGTACTCGAGCACGGCGTCGCGACCCCTAAATGGGAGGTGTGACTTAGAGTATTTGGAATGGGGATGGTAGCTGCTATGGAGCGATGGAATGTGGAGGGTGTATATACCCGAGGACTAGTTCCTTGCAATGGTGCAGAGGGATCTAGGTAGTAATGGGGGAATGTCAAGGTATTTCGACTTGAGTCTCCTCAGTCAAAATCCTGCTGTATATATAGTACTCTAATACAAATAAGAAGCGTATACTAACAATGGTACAATAGATAAAGGGATGTACAATGGTGCGATAAGAAGTTAGAAGCGTCCGTTGCTAAGCAGGAACCATGGAGACGGAATATTAGGGAAGTGATGTCTTGTCTTAGTAACTCCGAGGGAACTCCGGGGGATTAGGTAACAGGCGCCAGGATCATGTGACCTAGGAACTGTTCCGATAGGCGCTGGATAAATTCGACAATAAGGGAATACAATCAAGGGGGTCGATCCAGGGATGCGACACTGCCCCCCCTTCTAGCGTCTCTCGGCGGAGTCACGAGCTCGTTTGAACTGGGCTTTGTGGTATTTTTTCAATTCCTCTTCTGCGTTTCCTTCTAGGTTTCCCTTGGGTTCCCAGGTATCCTCCTCAGGGCCATAGCCCTTCCATCGAACTCTGTAAAGCCAGCCATCCTTCTTTGTTCTCCTACTGCCTACGATTTCTCCTACTTCGTATTCCTCCTCTCCTGATTCCACAATTACAGGGGGTGGTTCCTCAAAATGCCTCTCTGGGTCCTTCTTGGCCTTAGATAACAGCCCCACATGGAACACATTGTGCACCTTCATGGTTGCTGGCAGTTGTATGCGATAGGCCGCCTTTGACACTTTTTCCAGGACCTTGAAGGGTCCAAGGCGCCTGTGGTCAAGTTTCTTGGATGGTCGTGTGGTTTTCACATGCCTCGCTGACAACCAGACTTTTTCTCCTACTTCAAGATTTGGGAACTCTGGTGCCAAGGGATCAACCATTCTCTCCTTGGACAGGCGTAGGGCACTCTCGATCTCGGCTTGTGCCATCTTCAGGCTTTTGGTGTGCTTGTCCGCTTCTGGGGACCCTGAGCTAGTGCCTGATGGGGACATGACAGGGTTCCTTCCATAGACCGCTTGGAAGGGTGAGTGTTCAGTGGCGGCGTGTTTTGCATTGTTGTACGCAAACTCAGCCAGTGGTAACCAATGTGCCCAGTCATCCTGTTCGTGATTGATGTAACCCCTGAGGAAGTGTTCAACCGATTGGTTGACCTGTTCTGTTTGGCCATCAGTCTCTGGGTGGTATGCACTTGAAAACGCCGGTCTGATGCCAAGCCATCTGTAGAGGTGGCGAATAAACTTGTTGTTAAAGATGGACCCTCAATCAGATATTGTTTTCTCTGGGGTACCATGTAACTTCCAGACATCCCTTAGGAACAGGTCTGCTAGTTCCCTTGCATTCATGGACTCTTTGCAGGGTATGAAGTGGCCAAATTTGGTGAAGGCGTCAATGAATACCAGGATGCTATCAAAACCATGGGAGGTGGGGAGTTTGACGATTAGGTCATAGGAAATGTGCTGGAACCAGGGATGTTGTGCGAGCATTCCCACACGCCCGCATCATGGGTTTTTGAATAGCATTCGTCAGCTGATGCTATTCAAAAACCCGTGATGTGAGCATGCGGGAATGCTCGCACGACATCCTTAGCTGGAACGGTTTGGATGGGACTTCGAGGGGCATAAGTGGTAACTCTTTGTTAGGCGCCTGTCGGATTCTTTGGCACACCTCGCGTGTTTCCACAAAGCGGGTTATCCAGCTTTTGACTCTGGGCCAATAGTATTTCCGTGTGACGAGTTCAAGCGTTCTCAGCTGGCCTGGATGTCCTGCCATTGGGGAGTCATGGAAGTTGCCCACAAGATCCCTCTTTATCTCTTCATCGTCAGGGACCATAATCTTTCCATTGTACCATAGTAGCTCATCTTCCCATTTGTACTCCTTGAACTTGTTCTGAACCGATGCGGGGGTTTCTGAGTTGTCCCTCTGTACAAATTCCAATACTGCCTCCAGCAAGGGGTCCAGTTCTAGAGCGAGTTGGATTGCCCCTTGGATTTCTTCCTCCACTGGCAGTTCCTTTAGTGCATTTGCAAAGTGCTCATTGGATAACATAATCTGGGGCGCATCTGGCCTATCAAGGTAGTCTGCTCGCCTGGATAGAGCATCAGGTTTGTCGGACTGCTTTCCTGGTTGGTAGTGGATGACGAAGTGGTAAGAGGCTATGATTTGTAACCAACTAGAGTGACGGCGATTGAAGTTGCGGGAGTGTTGCCAGTATTTGAGGTTCTTGTGGTCAGAGAAGACGGTGATGCTATGTTCCGTTCCTTCCAAATATATCTGCCAGTACTCGAATGCCCGTATGATAGCCAGCAGCTCCTTGTCATGGGTGACATAGTTGCGTTCAGGGGGTGAGAAGCTCTCTGACATGAAAGCTACGGGGTGTAGTCTTCCGTCGTCTATTCTTTGACTCAGCACGGCTCCCATTGCCACTCCAGAGGCATCAGTTTCCAGGTAGAATGGTTTGCTTGGGTCTGGGTGTATTAACACAGGTTCCCGACATATTCCTTCCTTGATTCCTTCAAATGCTGTTTGTTCCTTTTCACCCCAAGCCCATTCCTTTCCTTTTTGTGTGAGGTTGTGTAGAGGTCGGGCGATACTGGAGAAGGCTGGTATGAATCGTCTATAGAAGTTCGCAAACCCTAGGAAAGATTGCACGTCCTTGACCTTCTTGGGGATTGGCCATTCTGCAACTGCCCTGACCTTCTCCTTCTCCATCGACATGCCTTCAGGGGAGATGATGATTCCGAGGTAGGGGACTGTTGTTACGCTAAACAGACATTTCGAGGGTTTGCAGAAGAGTTGGTTTCCTGCCAGGCATTGGAGAACTTCTTTCACATGTGCTTCGTGTAGGTCCGGGCTTTTGGAGAATATCAGGATGTCGTCCAAGTAGACTATTACAGTTACATCGATCAGGTCTCGAAAGAGTTCATTCATGAAGCGTTGGAATACGGCAGGTGCATTGGTTAAGCCAAAGGGCATGACAAGCCATTCAAAGCTTCCATATTTGGTCCGAAAGGCTGTTTTGCACTCGTCTCCTTCCTTGACCCTTACATTGTTGTAGCCCCATCAGAGATCTAGTTTGGTAAAGATTTTTGCACTCCGTAGTTTGTCCATGAGTTCGTCCTGACGAGGTAAGGGGTGTCAGTCCCTGATGGTCACCAGGTTGAGCTTTCGGTAATCCACGACAAGTCTCAGGGTTCTGCCTGCTTTCTTCACAAACATTACTGGTGCTCCTCCTGGAGATTTTGTTGCTTGGAGCTTTTGTCGTGACCCTTGCGGGCATGCCCCAGTTTTTCTGTATTTTCTGCTATTTTTCCCAACCTTGTAAGATCACTTTCTGTGTCACGTGACCTCGGCGCCTGAAGCACTGCCGCCTCGGCACGTTCCATGGCTTACGCATCATTACTAATCCTTCTTCAATATCTATGGACTCTTCTTTTCTTCCGTTGCTATGTGACTCACAGTTACGCTTGTTTGTACATACCTGTGCTTTAGAATGTATAAAAGAACAGGCTCAGTGTCTCTGGAATGCCAGAACACTTTCGCCTTGTCGATTCCCCCAAAGAGTCACAAGTTAGCTGGCTTCATAGCGGCTGTAATCGTCCAAGAGTGCCTTGCCCTTGTTTGTAACCATCCATCCACACCTAGCGCTCACTCCCCACTTTGGGTTGTGACAGCTTTCCTTGTGCAAGCCCTGTGTTGATCAACTCCTTTAGTGCTTTAGATTCACTTGGCGTCATGCTGTAAATTGGACCCATTGGCAATGCTGACCCTTCTGTCATGTCGATCGAGATATCGTAAGGTTGATGAGGGGGAAGTTTGTTGAATTCTTCTTCCCCAAACACCTTGAGGTAATCATGATAGGCCGGAGGTATTTGGTCCGTCAGGGGGACTTGGGGTGGTTCATAAGGCTCGTCCATGGCTGCTAAAGTTTCTTCAGGGGGGTTACAGTTCTCGTTGCAGAATTGACTTGGGAATGTGATCTCTCTTGTTTCCCAATGGATTGCAGGGTTGTGATGACTGAGCCAGCATAGTCCTAGTACCATAGGGTAGCTTCCAAGGTCACAGACTAGGAAGCTGCTGGGGGATTTGTGGGTTCCGATTCTGATAGGTAACTCTACTCGGTGCCAGACCTTTCCTGATTTAATAGAGGATCCGTCTATTGTCCTGAGGGTTTTCGGGGTATCAAGAGTGATGAGGGGTAACCCCCATTTTTTAACTAGGGAACCATTGATGAAGTTTCTGGATGCCCCAGAGTCTATTAGGGCTTCGGTGGTTTTTTCCGCTTTTCCGGCAAGTGTATGAATGGTGGTGATGAATTGATTTGTGCTTCCAATTGCAAGACATTCTATGTTATTACATTTGCCAGAAGGGGTCAGAGCATGTGCGGCAGCGTCCAACCTCAATCTTTTCCCGACACCGAATCCTCGTCCTCGCTCTCAATTTCCTCTATTTTGGCGGCATTTCCTGATTCCTTCTTTTCCTTCTTAACCTCCGCATTTCCCTCCTTTGGGAGTTTCCATCCTGTCCTACACTCAGAGAACCCATGTCCTGCTTTCCCACACTTGATACAGACTCCAGCAGCCTTGCGTCGGTCCTTTTCTGCTTTATCCACAAAATTGGGGGACTCAGACAGGGGGACTCTGGTGGTGCTGGTAGTTGTGCTGGTGTTTGTTCGAGTGTTTGTGGAGACCGCAGTTTTATGTGTTTGGCGTTGTGGGCGGCTCTCCTCATTCTCTCGGCGAATATTATCGACTCGCAGGCTCTCATCGATTAGTTCCTGGAGGGTTGTAGGAGGATCCTTTAGGTATGAGACTGTCTCCCTGACTTTGAAGTGGAGCCCCTTGGTGTAATGGTCCATCAGGGAGGAGTTGTCCCAGCCAAGCTCCGCTGCATGGGTCTGGAATTCCGTGGTGTAGTCAGCAGCAGTACCTGTTTGGGTAAGGTTTGCTAGTTTTCTGGCAGCCGCTCTTCGTGCATCAGGGTCTCCGAAGGCTGTTTTGAAGGCTTCTCCGAGGGTGGCAAGGGAGGTGGTGGCACCGCTTAGTCGCATGCCAAGGACTTGTTCCATCAGAGGCTGGGCCCAATCCGCTGCTGCTCCTTTTGTATTGCTTAGAAGCATTAACAT